>OV049924.1:246537646-246570433 GCA_920104205.1 Eupeodes latifasciatus
TTTCATTATGCATTAATTTATTAGAATTGGTGCTGAATGCCAGGACATCGTCAACCTACCGTCCGGTTTTATAGTTTCATTGTGAATCCAACTTCACAATCTCGTCTCGTTGACTCAACGAATAGCGCAGTGAATGAGCTCCCAATATCTACTTGATACTTATTGACGAATAGACATATTTTCAGTTCAATATTTAGAAGTCAGAACACTTTAAATTAAATGAAATAATACTTATTCAGTCCGTGTTTTTAATTACACATAATAATCTAAAATGTTGAGTTTTGTAAAACCTAAAGTATAATATGTAAAATGGGATTATCGTTATGTGCCAAATATTTTGTGTTAACTTTTTCATGTTTTTATTGGGTATGTTTGAAGTTTATAAATATTTATTATATGAAGTATAATAGTTATTCACAGCCTATGTTCCAACCTCTTCTGTTGAACTAAATCACTGATTTTGAAGTTCTATTTATGGATGTTTCGAATGAAATTATGTGAAGGTTATACTTTCAAGCTCTTATTTTAATCATAATAATATATTCTCCAATATTAATTCTATATTGCATTTGCTTGAATTTATATGCATAAATAAGTAAACACAATTCAATGAAAGGAAAAGCCTCCCTGATACATTTTTTTTAAAGACCTTGATTTGAGTAAAATAAATAACTTAATCTTGAAGCCCATAAAAAATTAGACGACGACTAAGTATTGTTCCTGAAAATGTTTTTAAGGTATATGTATATACATATGTATGTAAGTCAAAATAAAATAAAAACAACAACTATTGCATCCACACATTATGTGTAATGTGATTCAAACGAATTAAAATTTGTTTGGTCTCCTACAAAAAATTTTTAATTAATTTTGATTAGATAATCCTGGATAGCGTCACAGAACTAGCATTTCTGTTCAACTGTCGAGAGAAATGAAGTTTTTAAAAGGAATTGTAAGTTATCTCTCAACCTATTTTTAAGTTGTGTGTAAGTTTCTTAAATATTATGTGTAAGAAAAATTTGTCTTATTTGTTATTAAGTTCCCATAGAAATTTATTGTAATGGATCCAATTTTTCGCATTGAAAATTGTGATATTTTTCAGCGTTTAAAGGACAATGGAATCTTAAAAAAAGTTCTTTAGAGATGTCTATACGTTTTTTCGTTCTCCATACGCAAGAAATAGGAAGGATATCAACTTCAAATGTATTTTCTTTTAGTGATAATTATATAAAAATTAACGACTGTTTTTTTATAAATAAAAAAAAAGAATAGGAAGTTATCAATGTGAGTGATCCCAGCCTCTTTATTTCTTTCACTCGAAATTTGTTTTCTGAGAACTCTGTTTTATTAAGTCTAATATAAAGACCAAACAAATCATGAAGTGCTACGATATGCATTCTGATCGGGCACACATTTGAACAAACCGGGTCTGTAGGAGATGTGAAAACAGGAATGCGTGCTCGTACAGATCATACTGCAGAAAATATTGGTGCTGTTCACGATAGTGTGGCATTATGCATAACAACTTGCATTTTCACACTTATAAGGTGCAATTGACTCAAGAACTAAAGCTTCTTAACATGGGAACAGTGGAGGATCAATTTTCGAAGAAAATTATCTATAGTGATGAGGCGCATTTTCACTTTAGTGGAATTGTCAATAAGCATAATTGCCACAATTCATTTAATCCAAAAGTGATTGTCAATAAACCAATGCATCCACAAGGAGTGACTGTTTGGTGCTCGATATCGTGAAATGATAACGACTTCTTACTTTAGCCAGCAACAATTCAAGAGCTTAAGGATGAGATAATTTGACACATTAAAAGTATATAACCTTAATTATGCATCAGCGTTATTGAATATTTGGACCTGGTCGCGGCGGTCATTTTTTTGTTCCATACATAATTTATCCGTACAAATATTACCATCAAAGAAAAGGCAATCATTCCCTAAATAATTTGTATTTTATTCAAAATTTACATCGGCCCTTAAAATGTAACCACCCTTTACAATTCTTTGCACGATAAGTTCGTTTGAATACGCTATCAATTCATGATCAGTAAGATAATTGCAACAGAAAAAGGATAGCTTAGTTTGTATTACGAATGGACATTTTCCTAGAAAATTAAAAACATCATATCTTTCTGACTGACTTCAAGGGCTGTCTCTATATAACACATAATTGAATTGTAGAGGCTCTCCACGAAATCGCACGATCATCAAGATATGCTCCATAAAAAATAATGCTTTTGAAAATTAACTTGCGAGGAATTGACAAATTCTCCAAGAGTAACTCTTGTCATGAAAAAGTGCTTTCTCAAATTAGCCGTTCGGATTCGGCACATAAACTGTAGGTCCCCTCCATCCCTGAAAACATTACTCGCACACAGGAATGGTTGAGAGTTGTAAGTCACTAGGCCCTAGTTCTCAACGGACTGTTGCGCCACCTAATTTATTTTGAAAATTAAAATTTTCCTTATAAAAACACTACGATTTCAAGCTAACTACATAATTTGTTTTCAGTTCAATCCCAATCTTTGATTTTGTATGTCAATTTCATGAGATTTTTTATTTCAACTACTTATGAATATGATGAGTCAAAAACTGCTTAAACTCTTGCAGAATGGCTCCGTGATCCAAGATTTGTTTGAAAAGTTCAATGGTTAATTACTCATAGAACTCAAAACGTATTTCTTAGCAGCCTGTCATAATTCTGGAGAGCGGATTCAAAAGATCCTTGAAATGATGATAGAGAACTTCAGATTTTCTGTTAGTTCCATTCAAGTGCCTTAACAAAATTCAAGAATCGGTAGCATTATTTCATTGCGTTAAGGATAAACAACATAATCATTTCTCAGAAATGTATCGAAATAGTATAGTTAAAAATAATTAAATTAATCAAAACATAAATAATACATTGTATTGTTTATTATTTCTTTATATGTGTACTGTATGTTTAAAGCAAGAAACAGAATATATATCTTCTATACGTATATTAAGTTGTTCAATGTTCAGTTCTTGAGTAGGCTTAAGAAACAAACAACAAAACTTCAAATTGCCGAAATAATAATTTTGAGATTAAGCCAATCATTTTTTTTGAGTTCAAGGAGAGCATTAAAATTCTGATACTACTGCATAGGGATATACAACATCATAAGAGAAAGGGGATATCCCAAAATATACAGAGGTAATATACTTCGCATGTCGTTATCCTACCTCTCTTCGTTTGACGTTTATCGAATTACATTTGTTTGCTAGTGCAGACTTTAATATAAAGGTACTTACTTAACTCGTTACAATTCTACGCGGAACTTGACTCTTCCCGCTTTAATGGTTTTTAAATGTATTCCAAAGTTAAAGTTGATGGAAAAACGTTAAGATTGCACTAAGAACTGACATATGTCAATAAATGCAAAACCTCCAACTTACCTATGTATAAATTTCATCGTAAATTTCCATTTTCAATAAATTTCAGGGTCCAAAGAGCAGTCTAAAGAAAATAAAGTTGATATATAGTTGTCACATAGTTTGAGATCGAAGGGAGACCCCCTCCATTGACTACATTTTTGTCCATGTTCAACCTCTGCTATCTTTATCAGCAAAAAATTCTATTTCTGGTAATTCAATTTATAACTTTTTAAAAGGTATCCAGAAAGGTACTCCAAAGCATCGTACTTTATATCTGAGATTTTTTCTTCATTGTTTGAAACAGAATTTCCATGGTTGTCTTCATTTACTGTCTCACGATCAGACAAATAGGATAAAATTTCGGACGTAAGAAGTTTACGCTCCTGGTCCTGGTCCTCGTTCACCGAGTCATTGTTAAGGTTAACGTCCATTTGAACCTCTTCTCCATTAAATGACTCAACGTTTGAAGAGTCTGATATTATGCTTTCATTTCGATCTATTAAATAGAAACATAAACGATATTTAAATTCAAGTGCACTTGGGTGGTCGTAAAGTCCATCTTTGGCACGTATTACTCCAAAAAACATTTCCAAGAGATCCTGGTTAAAACGATATGTAAGAATATGAGAAGCATCTTGGGATGTCTTTAGGTAATCCAATAGCATATTAAAAGATCTAATGCTCATTAAAATTCCTTGCTGGAAAGGTAGCAACCCTTTTTTGCCGAATCGCATTATTAGCACAATACTTTCCATTTAAGATAGGATTTTTTTTTGGAAATCAATTTCAAGTCCAGAAGCCGCTTTTATTGGTGTAGAAAATTTGTTGTGGAGATTACAGAAGTTAAAACAAAAACCAGTTGAGGAAAAGAGGTGGTTGTATTATTTTCACTCTCGTAAGAAATTAAGAGAGTAAGGGAGGCAAACAAATAATACATTTGCTTACGTGTTTTTGTGTGTTGTCATGGATATATTCATATGATTGTTTTTTTTTTGAATTTGATTTCAAATTTTCAAATTTATAAAATCTAAAATAATTCAAATTTCTTTTCACAATAAATACACTGTTGTCATATTTTGAATATTGTATATAGTTGTGTGGATGTGCATATTTAAAAATTGGCAATAGATTTTTGTTGTTTTTTTTTTCATTTTTTGGAAAGAAATAATACGTTAGGTAGAGAAATTCAATTTTGAGTCAGTTATGTATGTAGGGAGGTAGGTGCAATTTTTGTTACTCGTTAGTTGGATATGTATGTAGGTACAAATTTGAAAACACTAATTAGATAGTGTTTACAAATCTGTACCTATGCACTGCACATGTAGGTATAGGTATAGCTTCATTTTTATCATAGGTTATTCGTATTTGGTATTCTATTGTAAGCATATTTATAAAGTATTATAGGTACATACATATAGGTATATAGAAAAAACTGTTAAATGGTTCGGTGGTCCACATTTTACCCATTTATCTGAACTGCTCACACTGGATGCGAGATTATAACAGACTCTGCGAAACCCTACAAACTCTAGGCTCAATGGATGTACTTCTGATTGGATATTTTAATGCTAGGGTAGGTCAGTCGCAAAATAGCTTTATTAGTGGAACTGCGTCAACAATCTTCAACCACTATCGCAGATCTAAGGATGAAATAAGTGATGCGAAAGGCGCTAAAATATTGGAAATAGCCGATTCTCTGGATGCAAGGATGCTCAACGGAAGCTGCATTGGCGATCAAAATGGCGAGTATACATTTATTCGAGGAACATCGTGCTCAGTAATAGATTATTGCTTTGTGTCCGGCAAATGGAATACAATTGTCAGTGATTTTAGGATAGCTGAACAGACTTTTTCGGACCACATGCCTTTGGAAGTGTCTTGCATAGTCTCTGGTACCGAAGATACAACCAACACAAAACAGCTGAGGCTGCTTCCAAAGCTGAAATGGAAAGATAGATTTCTTAACATTTATCGTAATAATTTAAATTCGGAACTTGCATCTCATACGTTGCATAACCAATTGCAACAATTACAACTAAAGGACCTGACTCAAATGATAGTCAAAGCTGTCCCAGCAGGCGTGGAAGTTAAGGTTTATAATATTTTTAGGCAGGGATGGTTTGACGATGAGTGTCTAAAAGCAAGAAAAAAATCGTTCGCTTTCTTAAAGCTGCTGAGGAAATTTGTATCGCAAGGACACTAGCATAAAAAAAAGAAAAAAAATTACTATAATCTCCGCGGTCAAATTGTCGCGAAAATAAATCACCTATAGATTGCCGTCGGGATCTTAATATAGGCAGAACAAAAAAAACTATCTTGCAAACAAAAACGACTGTATTAAGTCAGCACTAAATAGCTTTAATATTTATGTGTATAAGTACCAAAGGATTCTTTATCTTATTAAAAAATAAAACGACTTAGTTTTTTCCTTTCAAAGGATTTAAAAATCAGTTTAACTTTATTTAAATTTTAACTCTCGTACACGGCTTTCAAATTGGGAATATATTACACAGCATCATCATCGTCTATAAGAAACCTCGGTATAGTCCAAAACAGCTGATCTTTCCGTTGGTCATCGTTCTGATCATTGAACTTCGTAGGGATTACGGATCATCTTCGTCTATGCAAATTAAATGGTTTTTCCTCTGCACCTCACCTTCATCTTTGTCATCGAACATCATGCTTGACCATTAGATTGTGCATAGGTACATACACACAAAAAAAAACATAGAATAGTGGGAGGGACCAAATGACGACCAGCATCGTAGAATTTGTGTGGAGCTAACTCCCACAATTTGCTTGTTGTTTTTAAAAACAATTATGCTGGGTCGTGTGTCATATTTATGATCTCCCAATTTTGGCAATGGTCATGATGACGTAGAATTTTGATGTTTTGCCGTCGGTAGTTTGCATTTCGGATGCGGATATGGTTTGCCGTCGGCAATTAAGTTTCGTAGTTAGGGATTCTTATCTTTCAGATTTTGTTGCATGTTGCGTTGAAACGAAGTCATCGAAGGTTTTTCTTCATAATTGATCGTCTTTGAAGTTGGTTAAAACTTATAGGTCGAGACATCCAGTGTAGATTTTGCAAGGCGGTGACTCATCGATGTGTAATTGTTGTGTACATGAAAGAATAGAAAATGAAGATTGCGTGAATGGTGTGTGGCAAAAATCGGTTATAGTTTAAAATAAAGTTTAGATAGAATATGTATTAAATTCAATATAAATTAAGTATAAATATTTAGTGTAGATGTGGTATAAAGATGCGAATGGGTTTTAAAGTGTGTGTGTGTCGGTTTGTGTGTTTGATTCGTTTAGCATAGGTAGAAAGCAGAGTTTTGCTATAGGGCGTTTAAATGAGGAAGTTGCAGTCTTAACTGTTACAACGCGAACTTTTCCATCTGTCCCAGGATGCATTTCGGTGATTCTGCCTAACCGCCAGAGAGTGGGAGGTGTTTGTTCATCGGGTAGGAGCACAAGATGTCCAAATTTGAGTACTGTATTTGGTGTATGCCATTTTGGACGTTGTTGTAGCCGAACCAGATATTCGGATTTCCATTTTTTCCAGATGTTTTGTTGAATCTTCTGCATGAGCTGTCATCTGTCCAAGTAGTTGTCTTTTATTTCGGTTAAATCTTTTTCACGTACAGTGTGGAGCGAAGACCCAATTCAAAAATATCCAGGTGTCAAAATGGATAGGTCATCAGGATCTTCAGTGACGGGGCAAAGAGGACGCGAGTTGAGGCAAGCTTCTACTTGTGTTAATATCGTCGCGTATTCTTCAAAAGTAAGAGTGTAGTGTCCAATTGTGCGCCTTAAGTGGTACTTCATGGATTTAACCCCAGCTACCCAAAATCCGCCAAAATGTGGAGCAGGAGGAGGATGGAAATGCCATTTGGTTCCGTTAGCTTCCATACATTGTGCAATATCCTCTGTCTATTGCTTTGACATATGTGACCTTTCTGATTCCAGAATATTTGCGGCTCCTTTAAAGTTGGTTCCACAGTCGCTGTACAGATTTGTACAGATTCCACGACGAGCAGTGAAACGTTTGAAAGCTGCGAGGAATGCGGATATTGTATAATCGCTTACGAGTTCTAGGTGTACTGCTTTCGTGCAGAAACATATGAAAATGGCTATGTATGCTTTTGTAATTTTACTGCACCGACCTCTCCACGCTTTAAGTTGAACAGGGCCAGCATAGTCGACTCAGGACGTTTGAAAGGGTCGTGCCTGGTTGACACGTAAGGCTGGCAAATTTCCCATTTTTTGCTGCATCTCAGTTGCCTTAAACCTGTAGCATTTCAAACACTTATGAATACATTTTTTTACTTCTGATTTGAGATGCAAAATCCAGTATTCAGATCGAAGTTTTGCCATCATTAACTGCTGCCCTCCATGCAACAGTTTAATATGTGTATCGTGAACGATGAAAGAAGTAAGGAAATTTTGTGAAGGTAATATAATCGGATGTCGCTGTGAATAGGGCAGCTCAGCGTTGTCTAATCGACCTCCAACACGAAGAATTCCCTTTTCGTCAATGATTGGTGAAAGTTTTGCCAGTTTGCTCTTTTTAGAAACAATTTCACCTTGTTTTATTTTTGAAACTTCATCAGCGAAAAATTCTTCTTGGACTAAGGCAATCAATCTGATTCGAGTTGAAGATATTTCATCTACAGACAGTGGTCCAGATACTCGAGTTGACAACTTTTTTGCTTTAAATCTTAAGTTAATAAGATATCGACGCCAGTATGACGCAGCTCGAAAAAGACGATTTAAGGATGAAAAGCGTTCAAATAGCAGTTGATTTGTTTCGAAACACGTGAAATGGACGCAGAGCTGAAAAATGTTTATAATGGGGTACCCAGATGCGATCAAATTAATTTTGGTTTTTGATTTCTCCGACACTTTTGCCTCAAGGTCGGTTGATTTTATTTCGGATGGAAGGTGGAGTTTTTCATCAAACTCCTTCAAAAATGAAGGCCCATGCCACCATTGAAGGTTTGTAATGAGTTCATTGGGAGAAACTCCTCTGGATGCAATATCCGCAGGATTTTCTTTAGACGGAACGTAGTTTCAAAACTGAGGATCAGTAAGCTCCTGAATTTCTGCCACTCTGTTGGCTACAAAAGTTGTCCTTGTGTAGGGTGCACTTTTAATCCAGGCAAGTGTGATTTGAGAATCACACCAAGCGAATATTTTTGACAATTGAAGCTCCATCGTTTTCACGGTATGTACCAAGAGCTGTGATAACAACAAGGCTCCGCAAAGTTCCAACCTAGCTATAGACTTATTTTTTAGAGGTGCCACTCTTGTCTTTGCTACAGTGAGATTTATAACTGTTTTCGGTCCGGTGGTGACTCGAAGGTAGATTGCTGCAGCATATGCTTTTTCAGAGGCATCGCAGAATCCGTGAACTTCGACCTTTGATTCTTTGGTGAAGTTGATCCAGCGAGGAATCTCGATGGCCTTCAAAATGTCAAGTTCCACCTTCAATTTGTGCCACGCAGAAACGATTGCTGCTGGGAGCTCAGAATCCCAGGTGTGGCTCTCCTTCCAGATATCTTGCATTAATATCTTGCCAACGATGACGCAAGGTGCTATCCAGCCCATTGGATCGTAAAGACGTGCAAGATCTGACAAGATAGTTCGCTTTGTTGTTGTTTTAAGTTCTTGAAGAGAGATTTTGAACATAAAAATGTCCTTAGCAGGGTGCCACTGTATCCCAAGCGCTTTGATAGCATCTTCTTCGTTGAAGGAAAGTAGGATTCGTACTTCTCTGTCTTCCTCTGGAACGGATGTCAGTAATCCCTCACAATTACTCGCCCACTTTCGTATAAGAAAACCTCCTTGCTTCAACATAGTGATGAGTTGAGACTGCATGTCCAAGGCTTCGGCTACTGAGTCTGCCCCATGAATAACATCATCCACATAAAAGTTTCTCATGGCAATTTTCGATGCAATGGGGTAGTCATCTCGTTCATCTGCCGCAAGTTGCTGAAGAGTCCGAATTGCCAAATACGGTGCTGAGGCTGTGCCGAATGTAACCGTGTTGAGACGGTATATTTTTACTTCATCTCCTTCAGCATCTCGCCACAAGATAAGTTGGTACAATGAATCAGCTGGCGTAACCCAAATTTGCCTGTACATTTTGTTGATGTCGGCAGTAAATGCAATCTTATGCTTTCTAAAGCGGGCGATGTGATCAAAGATGTCATCTTGCAATCTTGGACCGACGAAAAGATGATCGTTTAGAGATGTTCCGTCGGATGTCTTACAGGACGCGTCAAAAACAATGCGTAATTTTGTAGTTGAAGTGGATTCTTTTATCACTGCGTGGTGGGGAAGAAAATAATGAGGAGAAGATAATGCAGATGGCCCTACTTCAGTCATATGGCCAAGATCTTTATACTCATTGAATACTCGTTTGTATTCCTCATAGAAAGTTGGTTTTATTTTAAATTTTCGTTCTAGTTGTAAAAAACGAACAAACGCTGACCTCTGGGACCAACCTAGCAAGGGATGTGTTCCTTCTTTAAAAGGAAGTTGAACGATATATTTGCCATCCAGTTGGCGCTGGTGGGTTCTACAAAAATGAGTTTCACATTTTTCTTCTTCAGGGGAAAGTAGCTTCCGATTTGGAATTTGTTCAAGTTCCCAAAACTTAATTAATAAGTTATCCAAAGTTTGAGGTTCGGTTTTTATGTGAAGTGATGTTATCATTGGCTTGTTATTCGATGAAATACCCCCAGACAGAATCCATCCTAGTTCTGTCCTTTGAGCCAAAGGGGAACCCTGTTCTCCTTTAACAATGCCTTCAAGGATAATGAACGGATACACATTGCTGCCTAGTAAAACATCAATCTTATTTGTTTTGTTGAAAGATGGATCAGCAAGTGGAAGATTTTGAAGATGCTTCCAATTAACATTTGGAATATTTTGCGAGGGTAGCAAAGCTGTTAGCTTGGGTAGGACCAAAGCATTAAGCTGTAAGCTTAAGTTTGCATTTACGCAAGATAGTATTGTGAAAGTCACTTTATACTTTGAGGTGCTGGTGGTGGTCTCTCCCACACCAATTATATCAGCACAACTCCTTTCCTTTTTAAGACATAAAAGTTGAGCAGCAGACTCAGTTATAAAGGAAACCTCAGATCCAGGATCCACAAGCGCTCGCAGTTAGAACGGTTGCCCTGTAGGTGTCATAACCTTTATGAGAGCCGTAGCCAGAAGAACAGGTGACTGCATGTTTTCGGCTATAAACGCATTGTAGGCTGAAGCATTTTCGATGAATGATGGAGGATTTTCTGATGACCCCGATTGAGGGTTATGAGCGGAAGAGGAAGTTGGTTGGTTGGATTGTAAAGCAGCTCCTGTTGGAGCATGTTCACTTGCATGCATTGCATTACCTGATTCGGTCATGTGCAGTAATGAGTGATGCTTTTGGTGGCACGTAGAGCACGTGAAAGTGCTTGTGCAACTTTGTGTTGAATGTGCCTTTGATAGACAATTCAAACATAACTTATTTTTCTTTGCAAATTCAAGCCTTTTTTTAACGTTGAATGCCTTAAATTTGTAACAATTTCGAATCGAATGGAGACCCTGACATAACGAACACTTATTCAACATTGTTGAGTTATGAGCTCGAACTGTACCTGATTTAGATTTGTATTTTTGTTGATTTAAGCTTGATGAGGATTTTCCAATGACATCCAAGGTTCTTGATCTCATGAGAATGAAATCCTCCAATGCGCTGTATTTTGGATAATCTACATGAGTTGCGATGTAAGATTCCCAAAGTCCTCGTGTAGTAGACGGAAGTTTTTGTACCGTATGAAAAATAAGAACATCTTCCCATGATTCTACAGAGACACCAAGATTTTTGAGAGATTGCTTTGATTCGTTTGTAGTGTCTAATAATAATTTTAGATCTTCAGATGACTCGTGAGAAGTTTTAGGTTGATCAAAAAGCAGTTTAAATTGATTGTCTTTTAACAATCTAATATTTTGATACCGTTTTACTTATAACGCCCATGCAGACTCAAAATTTGTATCTGTGTTTCGCAGCATTCGCGCCGCTTCGCCAGTTAAATTACTTTTAAGATAATGAAGCTTGTGAGAATCAGAAATTGAAGTGTTTTTATTTACCAAGCCTTCAAATAGACCTTTAAATTCTGGCCACATTTTTAACGAACCATCAAAGGTTGGAATTTTGATATGAGGAAGCTTTAATTCTATTGACGGTGTATTTGAATTATTCATGGATTTGTTGAAACTACTTTGAGTATCGATGTTCACTAGACGCTCTTTTAATTCGCAAGAATAATTGAAAAACACTTATTTTAATTTGTGAAATGTAAGAGCTTCCATATATTTGACTTTTGCATCTTCTGTAGGAGCCTCAACAATTTTTTGATGTAAAGTTTTAGCCTCTTCAAACGATGCTTCTAATTCAGACAAACGCGCTTCATTCATATGAACAGTTTTTTTTTGTTGTTTCTAAACATACATATGAACCATAATCTGCATCTATATCTTGCGCAATCGTTTCAATTGCATTGATATAAATCGGGACTTCGCTTTTACTCATTTCGAAAAAATATTTAATGAACCGAGAACACACAACACACGATTGTATTTAGATCAACAAGGATCAATAATTTGAATTTAATAAAATTATTATAATAAGAGTGCCACACACCTGTATTTAAGCGTTGCTCCCGCGTTGCCACAGCTTCTCCAGATCCAAATCCTCACAGGATGTATGTACATATGAATCGATCGTTTTAAATTCAAATGCCTTTACAAGATACACGCACAACCCGATTGTCTTTAAGGCTTGATTTAATATGACACACAAGAACCTTTGTGAAACGCACTGTCTATTTGTTTTTTTTTTTGTTTAAATAAGTTTTTGCACTGATCCTTTTTAAGATCCTTTAGATCCGGCTCGAAGGACCAATATGTGTCGCAAGGACACTAGCATAAAAAAAAGAAAAAAAATGACTATAATCTCCGCGGTCAAATTGTCGCGAAAATAAATCACCTATAGATTGCCGTCGGGATCTTAATATAGGCAGAACAAAAAAAAACTATATTGCAAACAAAAACGACAGTATTAAGTCAGCACTAAATAGCTTTAATATTTATGTGTATAAGTACCAAAGGATTCTTTATCTTATTAAAAAATAAAACGACTTAGTTTTTTTCCTTTCAAAGGGTTTAAAAATCAGTTTAACTTTATTTAAATTTTAACTCTCGTATACGGCTTTCAAATTGGGAATATATTACACAGCATCATCATCGTCTATAAGAAACCTCGGTATAGTCCAAAACAGCTGATCTTTCCGTTGGTCATCGTTCTGGTCATTGAACTTCGTAGGGATTACGGTTTTTCCTCTGCACCTCACCTTCATCTTTGTCATCGAACATCATGCTTGACCATTAGATTGTGCATAGGTACATACACACAAAAAAAAACATAGAATAGTGGGAGGAACCAAATGACGACCAGCATCGTAGAATTTGTGTGGAGCTAGCTCCCACAATTTGCTTGTCGTTTTTAAAAACAATTATGCTGGGTCGTGTGTCATATTTATGATCTCCCAATTTTGGCAATGGTCATGATGACGTAGAATTTTGATGTTTTGCCGTCGGTAGTTTGCATTTCGGATGCGGATATGGTTTGCCGTCGGCAATTAAGTTTCGTAGTTAGGGATTCTTATCTTTCAGATTTTGTTGCATGTTGCGTTGCAACAAAATTCAACACATCTTTTTTCAAAATAATGTATGCAGATGCCAATACAAAATTTAAACATCTCTGTTTTGAAGAAAGAAAAAGTCTGGAGCGTCAAAACATTAACGTTTTAACTACGACAAAGTCATCCGTAGAATTTTGGAAAGCCGCTAAATCTATCAACGGAAGAACTAATTTAATTGCTGCATCACTGAAAGCGTCTGAACTCCGTATTTATTTCACGAAATTACTCAATGCGACGCAATTTGCACCGCTTCCACAGTACGCAGCTCCGTATTTCAAAGATGAATTTCTTGATGCACCATTCTCGACTACTGAGCTAAAACTTGTAATTGAAAATGCCAAAATGGGCAATGCTCCCGGTGAAGACCGAATTCCAGTAGAGTTTTTTAAGAACTGTTCCTTAGAATTCTTATCCGTTTTGACAGAGGAGTTCAACAGGATTTTCGAGAGCGCAGACGTCCCTGAAGTCCCAAGAAGTCAATAATATATCCCTTACACAAAAAAGGGTCTTATGATGTACCGGAAAATTATAGGGGCGCATCACCTTCTTGAATTCTTCCGTGAAGCTTTTCAGTACTCTAATTTTTAATAGGTACATTGGACCGAAGAAAAGGAAAATTCTTAATGCATTTCAAGCAGGATTTAGAAAGAGCTATTCGACTATAGACCAAGTATTCAGTTTGATAAACGTTGCAGAGGACTTCAAAAGAAGGAAACAAAAACTTTACGCATTTTTTGTGGATTTTCAAGCTGCGTTTTATTCAATCGCCCGTGAAGCGCTTTTTTATAAGCTTTATAAGCTTGGAGTATCAAGTAAAGTCGATACCCTTGTCAGAGCGATGTATGAAAATAATGTGGCCTACGTATGGGATGGGTAGTATATATCTGAAGAGTTTCCAACAGAAATGGGAGTTAAACAAGGCTGTGTGTTGAGCACACTACTATTTGTTTTGTTTATTAATGATATCTTGGAGGAGGTCGGAGGAGGAATCCACTTCGGAAGTACTCGGATACCAGGACTGATATTTGCGGATGATATTGTTTTCTTATCTGATTCGGTGGAAGGAATGCAGCGTATGGTGAACAGACTAGAGACATACTGTGAAAATTGGAATCTGTCAGTTAATTTACAGAAGTCTAAAATTATGATATTTCGGGGCGGAGGAGGAAGATATGCAAATAATGAAAAGTGGATGTACAAAGGTGAATATGTTACAATTGTTCGAGAGTACAAATACTTAGGGGTTTTAATAACATCTAACCTCAACATAAAAAAGCATTTTGAGTCCAAGCTAGCGGAATCGAAAAGAGCAATTTCTTCTGTGTGGAAACGTGTCATCGATATTAAAGGTGTCGAGCATAGTTCAAAGCTAAAAATTTTTCATGCGACAGCAGCTTCTCTAATGCTTTATGGCGCGCAAGTTTGGGGATATTGCCAATACGAGGAGGTGGAAAGGTTCCTCAGGTATTTCTTAAAGCGCATCTTTCGGCTACCAATTTGCACTCCAACTTATATGCTACATTTGGAAACAACTGAACCTTTATTGTTCTAAAGGACCTTAAAGCTGCATTTTGACTACATTATTAAGGTGATGGAAATGGACGAAGAAAGATTGCCGAGACAAGTACTTAAAAAGATTTTGTCATCCAGGGGTAATCTAGTCAAAAAGTGGGAGGAGTTGGCTCTTAGCTTAGGTGAAAGCATCAAATTTTTACCCGGTATAAGCCTTTCAGATCTAAAAGACAATCTTAATACAATAATAAAGAAGTTAAGCCATATCGCGTATAGAAGTTTTAAAGAGGAAGCTCAATCTTCGCAACATAGAATGATTTACAGTCAACTAAATTTAGATCTTCAAGAACGAAAATACCTCCTCAACCGTTTCCCCATAAGTATGATAAATGTTATATTTAAAGTTAGAGGCGAACTATTAAATTTAAATTACATTCCGCAACGACCAGATCTGCCGATCCTATGCGACCTTTGCAATCTTAATGAGAGAGAAGATGTACACCACTTCATTGCAAGATGTCCTGTTTTGAAAGAGTTTCGTATAAAATATTTTGGAGCAGCTGTGATGGAATTGGCCGAAACATTGGAAGTTCTGAATGGAAAAGTAGGCTGGGAAATTTTATATAAATATATTACAACCGCATTGCGCTATAGACAACGTATCCGCGAAGGAGACTTTTAGCTAAACAACTAGGTTAATTATACAATTAAGTTTAAATACATTGTCAATCTCGTAGACGGCCACTGGCCAAACCATATTTAACTTGTGTTTATAGTATGATAATTGTTAATTTTAAAACCATTTTTGAAATAAAGTTTTTCTAACTAACTAACTATAAAAAAAACTGTAGGTTGACTTTTTCTAAAAATTTTAAGAAATGTTATCAACAGTATCTTATATTAAATAAATTAAATTTTAAGACAATAGTTTCAACTGTCCTCGACATATTCGAAGCAAAAAAAAAACTTACCAGTTGTTACTTAATTTTTGTTTTGTTGAAAAAAGGTGTCAATTAGATCTTTTTTTTAATTTTACCTAATGTAAGAAACAATTAGTTTGAAGCCAGTATATTCATTTTGGCCAAGATATTCGAGTCGAAGTCATTTTAATTTTTCCAAAAATTGATACATGTGTCGAAAACGTTATTCTTATTTGTGTTAAGACATTCTGGACCGATAAAAATAACTTATTATTGGCAGCGCCGGCCCCAGCCAAACTTGCGCCCTGTGCAAGATTTGTAGAAAGCGCCTCTTTTTTATATTTTTTTTACACATAAACTGACACACAAGCATAAGCCTTTCCCAGATTACCCAGGAGGTAGACTTTCAATGCGTTTTTTTTATTGAGGTATCCCCAGGAGGCCTAAACCATTAAACTAAAACGCAGCGAAGAAATGAGCAGAGGGGAAACTTTTAAACTTGGAAACTTACTTTTCTGGCCTTACATTTTGCAAATTCAGAAATGAGATCATCAAAGTCTAAAGAATTTAATAATTTCTTTTCAATGGACATTATAGATAAACCTACCAATCTCTCTTGAGTCATGGTTGTCCTAAGATAATTTTTAATAATTTTAAGTTTAGAAAAACTACGTTCTCCTGAAGCTACCGTGACTCGTGACCGGGATTGTATTAAGAATTTGGAGAGCAATTACTAAATTCGGGGCAAAATCTCCAAGGTTTGAACTAAAAATAAAATTTAACACATCTAAACTTGAGCTTTGTGGTGTAACAAGCTGGGATATTACGGTTAACTCTTGAAACAATTCTTCTCCATCTAAATCTTTAAAATTACTTTATGTTAAAACATTCTGCAAATTAAGGCATGAAGCACGTACATTTTTATTTTTTAAACATTATCGCTTATGTTACTTAAAAATGAAAAATTGATACTATACGTATCAAACCTTTCAAGTATTTAAAAAAAAATCAACTTTAAATCTTTGTTTCGGGTCTAATATAGTTTCAGAACATTCATCGGCATAAAGTATTTTTCTCCGTTGAGATCGCAATGATGAAGCTACAGGAAACATATTTGGTATTTCTAGGGAACTAGCAATACGCTCGGTTAATTGAAAATACCTACTCATTAAATTTTTCATCGGAACGCATGAAAATCAAACTGTTTTTTGTATTTTCTAAAACCGTTATGCCAGTTGACAGATTAACGGACGGGCTTTGCAAATATTTACTAGTTTAATTTATATTTTCTAAAATATCAAACCAAATTAGCAGGCAGCAAATAAATGTAAAATCAAAAGTTTTATTTCCTAACGATTCTGCAATGTTTTTTGCCTCTAGATTTCTTAATTCTAAAAGGGCTTCATATATTTCTTCTTAATTTGTTTTTAAAGGCCTCAATGCATCTAACCTGCTCTCTCATCTTGTCTCAGAAGGGGGTTTCAAAGTATGACTTGGAATTTTTTTCTTATAAATATCCCACCTCGTTGTGGAACTTTAAAAAAGTTATACAAACATTGAATTGTATCGAAAAATTTAACTGCATAAAATAAGCACCGAGCAGCATCATTAACCACTAAATTTAAGGAATGCGGGCAACATGAAACTAAAAATGCTCTTGGTTCCAGGGTTCGAATTCGATTCTGAACACTCGCTTCTTTTCCTTTTATATTCGAACCATTATGTATGTACATATGTATGGATGTACTTTATTGATATTTTTTTTTTTACACTTATGATTCTTAATTCTATGTACCTATACTATACATAGTTATTTCAATAGCTTGTTATTAATTTGCCGACTTAGAATTGGTCAGGCTACACAGTTTTTATTTTATATTAATTTAGTTTATTTTTGTAAAGCACATTAGTTGTTTCTTAGACACAGTCTCTTAGTTTTATAAAATTACGTCCACTCAACAAGACGAAGCCTATTCGAACCATTATCATAACTTTGGCTTTGACAGTTAGATACTTATTAAAATTTCATGTAATTCAAGCTTGTCTAAAATCAACTGAGTCAGTCACATTACGGTCTTGTCACAAAATACGTCACTTCTATTAAAAACTGATAGCTATGTATTTAATATTAATTAACAACAAAGCGAAAAAACAATTGCAACAATCTGCATTCTGCACCAGACTAGATATACATTAAAAGTAGCCGTTACAACAGTCATTAACTTTCACAAAAAAAAAAAACAAACTGCCTGCGCAAGAACAATTCGACTCCACATAGAATCATCCCTCTTTAATTTTTAAGCTCTATGCTCTTTTTCCATTCTATTAAAAATTTCATCTGTAATCAGGCACTTAACTCTTACACAGTGTGCAATAAGAAAACCTGCACGCTCTGACCCATATGATTCCGTATAAATAAGTTTTTTTTTTAAATATCTCCCATGTTAGTTTCGATAATCAGTATGCAAAAAAGAAAACTTGCACATCCATTGACCATTTGTAGCAAAGACACCTACCTACCTAATTTCCAAATATTTCACCCTGTTCGTACAAGAGAAAAAAGAAAAAATCTCAACACAAAAAAGTTTCATGCAAGAGAAAAAAGAAAAAATCTCAATACAAAAAAGTTGCATGCCACCTCATATGTGCAAGATATATTTTATGCACACCGAGTGCCAAAATTAACATAGAGAGTATGACAAAGCAAAATACTTATTCATATTGAATCGTATGGGCTAGTACGTGCAGGTTTTGTATCACGCACGTACCTGAATGTGAGTTCTCATCTACAAAAAAAAACAACAAAAAAATGTCTCCGAAAGAAGAGAGCAGGTAGGTTGCTGTGCTACTTTCTACTACAAATACTAATCAAAGACACACTTGTGTTGAGATTTTTTCTTTTTTTCTCTTGTACGAACAGGTGAAATATTTGGAAGTGAGGTAGGTAGGATTTTTAGTTCTGCGATATTTTAAGTTAAATTTTCATTGAATGCAACAATGAAAGTGATGTTAGTTAGTGCGCAAGAGATAACTTAGGACAGTTGTATAGGATGTTTTTTTGAGATTATTTTAAGAATGTTTGTGTTTAAAGAATGGCAAATAGTAGTACATATTTGTTTGCAAGATCAGATTACATTTTCTTGCTCCTGGTAATGCGCCCCCAGAATTCTGCGCCCTGTGCATTTGCACATCTTGCACATATGCTTTGTCCGGCCCTGATTATTGGAAGTTAATAATTATAACTAAAATAATAATAAGAATAATAATGCGAACCAAATTGATAACTTTAAATCCCGTCTGTCGATTTGTCTTTCTTAAACCTTTTACAAAATATTCATAACAATATTTTGTATAAGATAAATAATTTGAAGTCAATATTTTTCTTTGTTCTTTCAATACTTAAGTCAAAAAGCATTTATAATTCATTTGTTGTTGTTTCTGTAGGTTTTCGTGTTTGTTTTAATAAGTTAAATTTTTCTAAAAGATTAATTAAAAATTACCAACAATATTTTGCATATGATGAAATAGTTTTTTTTTTGCGTCTTAACTTTTGCAGATTTTAATTTTTACAAAAAAATTGAATGTTGTTTTTTTATAAAAATGTTACTGAATGTCAAAAACAATATTTTCTATAAGATAAAATTAGTTTGAAGCCAATATCTTAAATTCTAAGATATTTGAGTCGAAAATCAATTTTTTTTAGGTTTTTACTAAAAAAAACTGTCAATTCGATTTTTATCAAAATTATAACAAATGTCGAAAACGTTTTATATCTATATAGTCTATATAGTATCTATATATATAAAAATCAATGCCACTTTTCGTTGTAATGTTATAACTCAACAATGCTTTTACCGATTTGGCTAAATTTGGTATTGAATTATTCGTGGAAGTCCAGAGAAGGTTTGTACGTAGAGAAAATTTAAAAAAAATCTTGAAAAAGTGTAAAATCAACATCTTTCTATACTCCCATATACAAAAAATTGTACTTATACTTAAAATATAATTTGAACCTTTTTCAAAACAATCGAAAACAAAAAAAGTGACGGTAGTTCTGTCAAACAAATTTAATGTCATCATATGTCATTTCATTTTAAAAGCGATAATTATTGCTTTGTTGTGTTTATATATTTCAAAATATTGTTGAGTTATTGCTTTGTGTTTATATTTTCCAAAATATTGTTGAGTGAAGGTAAAATGCCACGAGCAAGACGACCAATCATAGGCCGGCGAACGCCAAATGCGAATCAAAGTGGCGTTATTAAGACGATCTCAGACTACAGATGAACGCGCACAAGCTAATGCATCGCAGCGTGAACGTACTGCACAGAATAGATTTTTGACCCTGTACCTGTACTTAATCTTGCACGGCGATCATGAATACGTCGTGCTGTTTTAGATAAATGCTGCGTGCTGCTTTTAATTACAATAGTCAGATTGATTATAGTATGTACGGATACATTGGAATGATGGACGGAATATGTCCAAATTGTGATGCGGCTAACTTTCCAGGTTAAACGCCCGGCATGTGTTGTGCTAATGGTAAAGTAAGATTGCCAACATTAGAAACTCCACCCGAACCATTGTATTCATTTATTTTTAGGACATCTCAAACGTCGAAGCAGTTTTTGAGTAATATTCAGCAATACAATTCGGCATTTCAAATGACTTCTTTTGGTGCTACTAAAATTATTAGAGATAATTTTATGCCGACTTTTAAGGTAAATACCTCAACAGGATTGTCCAATGTTTATATCAATCTGAATCATAAAGTCTTAAAAATTCTGATTCAACATCTACCTAAAATTGCATACATGTTAAAAATTCAGGGCCCGATTTATCATCAAGCTGGTTCGTTATTGCCATACCCCGACGGTGATCATCAATGTATGCAAATTTATTTAATTGATGATGAAAATCGTGAATTCGATTAAGGTTGTGGAATTGTTTCAAATACAAGACGAGAAATTATTCGTGAGCTACAAAGGTTTTTCCATCAGCATAACGCATTAGTTCAATCGTTCAAAATTGCTCTTGATCGTATGCCATCTGATAATCACAAAATTGTAATAGCACCAAATTGAATATTCAACAAAAACATATACCTACATATATGACACAATCATGCAAGCCGTTTCCAATAATGCAGAAGGATTATATTTCTTGGATGCACCTGGTGGTGCAGGCAAAACTTTCGTTGTATCATTGATTTTAGCGACTATTCGATCGTAACAGAAAATTGCATTGGAACTTGCATCTTCAAGAATTGCTGCTACATTATTAGAAGGTGGTCGGACCGCACACTCTGCATTAAAATTATGCCATTGAATGTACAGGTGATTGAAACTTCAACTTGCAATATTTAGAGAAATCCTCCTATGGCAAAAGTTCTGCGATTAACGTCAATTATTTTATGGGATGATTGCACAATGGCGAATAAAAAATCAATAGAAGCATTTAATCGAACAATGCAAGATTTACGCGGTAATCAACAGCTTTTTGGTGGTGCTCTGATATTGGTGTCAGGGGACTTTCGTCAAACCTGTCATTTCAAGTCATTAGTTCTTTGGAGATATGTACGAAAATTGACACTGAACATTAATATGCGTATTCACCTACATAATGATGCAAATGCCCATGAGTTTTCAAAACAATTGTTAGAAATTTCCGATGGCAAAATACCAATCGACAGTACCAACGGATTGACCACTTTACCGAACAATTTTTGTACAATTGCGCAATCTATAGATGAGTTGATTGAATGTGTTTTTCCGAATACTCTTCAGAATTACAGAAATCATGATTGGTTGAGAGAAAGCGCCATTTTAGCACCGAAGAACATTCATATCAATTCCATTAATTTTCAAATTCAAACGAAACTGCCAGGTGTAGTCACGACATATAAATCAATTGACAGTGTTATGAATCAAGATGAGGCAATGAATTATCCAATTGAATTTTTAAATTCATTGGAACCGGCTGGTATACCACCGCATTGCTTGAATCTGAAAATTGGTTCCTTGATTATATTATTGCGAAATATTAATCCACCAAAACTGGGTAATGGCACCAGATTGGCAGTGAAAAAGTTATTGCCAAATTTGATTGAAGCTACAATCTTAACTGGTAAATCAAAAGGAGAAGTGTGTTTGATATCGCGTATCCCTATGATTCCAACTGATATGCCATTTGAATTCAGAAGATTACAATATCCTGTGTGTTTATCATTTGCGATGTCCATAAATAAGGCCCAAGGGCCAACACTTCACGTTTGTGGTGTCAATTTGGAGGAATCATGTTTTTGACATGGCCAACTTTATGTTGCCTGTTCCAGAGTCGGTACCCCCAACTCTTTATTTATTCATGCTCAAAATGGAAAAACAAAAAATATTGTTTATCCAACTGTTTTAGACTAACCCATATAGACCCACCATAGTAAGAGTACCCAATTCTTTTTTATTTTTTAGTTTTTACTCTTTGCTGATAAATATAATATAAAAAATATATCAATGGGCCATTTGGACTTTTAAATAGCTACCAATTTAAAATATTTTTTTGTTTAAATAAATGAACTTAATAATCATTTTTTTTTCATTACTATGCCTTATACGTAGCGAAGCACGTACTGGGCCGCTAGTTAGATATATAAAAATCAATGCCACTTTTCGTTGTAATGTTATAACTCAACAATGCCTTTACCGATTTGGTTAATTTTGGTCTTGAATTATTCGTGGAAGTCCAGAGAAGGTTCGTAAGTAGATAAAATTAAAAAAAATCTTGAAAAAGTGTGAAATCAACATCTTTCTATACTCCCAAATACAAACAATTTGTACTAATACTTAAAAGCCAATTCGAACCTTTGACAAAACAATCGAAGACAAAAAAGTAACTTTAGTTCTGTCAAACAAATTTAATGTCATCATATGTCATTTCATTTTATCAGCGATAATTATTGCTTTGTTGTGTTTATATTTTCCAAACTAATGTTGAGTTATTGCTTTGTGTTTATATTTTCCAAAATATTGTTGAGTTGTTGAGTGAAGGTAAAATGCCACGAGCAAGACGACCAAACATAGGCCGGCGAACGCGTAATGCAAATCAAGTGACATTATTCAGACGATCTCAGATTACAGATGAACGCGCACAAGCTAATGCATCGCAGCGTGAACGTACTGCACTGAATAGATCTGTTGACCCTGTACCTGTACTTAATCACGAATACATTGTGCTGTTTTGGATGAACTGCTGCGTGCTGCTTTTAATTACAATAGTCAGATTGATTGTAGTGTGTACGGATACATTGGAATGATGAACGCAATATGTCCACATTGTGATGCGGCTAACTTTCCAGGTGAAACGCCCGGAATGTGTTGTGCTAATGGCAAAGTGAGATTACCAACATGAGAAACTCCACCCGAACCATTGTATTCATTTATTTTTGGTACATCTCAAACGTCGAAGTAGTTTTTGAGTAATATTCAACAATACGATTCGGCATTTCAAATGACTTCTTTTGGTGCTACTAAAATTATTAGAGATAATTTTATGCCGAGTTTTAAGGTAAATACCTCAACAGGATTGTCCCATGTTTATATCAATCTGAATCATAAAGTCTTACAAATTCTGATTCAACATCTACCTAAAATTGCATACATGTTACAGATTCAGGGCCAGATTTATCATCAAGCTGGTTCGTTATTGCCAAACCCCGACGCTGATCATCAATTTTTGCAAATTTATTTTATTGGTGATGAAAATCGTGAATTGGATAAACGTTGTGCAATAGTTTCAAATACAAGACGAGAAATTATTCGTGAGCTACAAAGGTTTTATTGGTGGATTATATTTCTTGGATGCACCTGGTGGTACGGGCAAAACTTTCGTTGTATCATTGATTTTAGCGACTATTCGATCGTAACAGAAAATTGCATTGGCACTTGCATCTTCGGGAATTGCTGCTACATTATTAGAAGGTGGTCGGACCGCACACTCTGCATTAAAATTGCCTTTGAATGTACAGGTGATTGAAACTCAAACTTGCAATATTTCGAGAAATTTTGCTATGGCAAAAGTTCTGCGATTAACGTCAATTATTTTATGGGATGAGTGCACAATGGCGAGCAAAAAATCAATAGAAGCATTTAATCGAACAATGCAAGATTTACCCGGTAATCAACAGCTTTTTGGTGGTGCTCTGATATTGCTGTCAGGGGACTTTCGTCAAACATTGCCTGTTATTTCTCGATCAACTCCTGCTGATGAAATAAACGCCTGTTTGAAGTCATCAGTTCCTTGGAAATATGTACGAAAATTGACACTGAACATTAATATGCGTATTCACCTACATAATGATGCAACTGCCCATGAGTTTTCAAAACAATTGTTGTTGGTGATGGCAAAATACCAATCGACAGTACCAACGGATTGATCACTTTACCGAACAATTTTTGTACAATTGCGCAATCTATAGATGAGTTGATTGAATGTGTTTTTCCGAATATTCCTCAGAATTACAGAAATCGTGATTGGTTGAGAGAACACGCCATTTTAGAACCGAAGAACATTCATATCAATGCCATTAATTTTCAAATTCAAGCGAAACTGCCCGGTGTAGTCACGACATATAAATCAATTGACAGTGTTATGAATCAAGATGGGGCAATGAATTATCCAATTGAATTTTTAAATTCATTGGAACCGGCTAGTATACCACCGCATTGCTTGAATCTGAAAATTGGTTCTTTGATTATATTATTGCGAAATATTAATCCACCAAAACTGTGTAATGGCACCAGATTGGCAGTGAAAAAGTTATTGCCAAATTTGATTGAACTACAATCTTAACTGGTAAATCAAAAGGAGAAGTGTGTTTGATACCGCGTATCCCTATGATTCCAACTGATATGCCATTTGAATTCAAAAGATTACAATATCCTGTGCGTTTATCATTTGCGATGTCCATAAATAAGGCCCAAGGGCAAACACTTCAAGTTTGAGGTGTCAATTTGGAGGAATCATGTTTTCACATGGCCAACTTTATGTTGCCTGTTCCAGAGTCGATACCCCTGTTTATTTATTCATGCTCAAAATGAAAAAACAAAAAAAATATTGTTTATCCAAGTGTTTTAGACTAACCCATATAGACCTACCATAGTAAGAGTACCCAATTCTTTTTATTTTTTAGTTTTTACTCTTTGCTGATAAATATAATATAAACAATATATCATTTGGGTCATTTGGACTTTTAAATAGCTAGCAATTTAAAATATTTGTTTGCTTGAATCAATGAACTTTATAATCATTTTTTTTATTACTATGCCTTATACGTAGCGAAGCGTGTTTAAATTTTAGTTCTAGAGCCTCCAAAACAAATTCACTTCAAAAAGTAGATTTCTTTAATCTTTAAAATCTTAAAAATTTTTGTATTTAATAGAAAATCAAATCATATGACCTCTCTCTGGATCGTCCATTGGTCAAAAGCAGTAAAATATAAACTTTATTTTCATAAATAATTACAAATAAAAAGGGAGTGAAATCCATTACGGCAATATTATAAGTTTTGAACTAAAGGGAATTTCTACGAAAATTAAAAAAAAAATTCTTCCAGGGGATGTTTCGTCACCCCTACGACCCCCCTGGATCCGCCATTGACTTTTATTTATCTTCTTTTTAAATATACTTATACTTACATACCTGTAATGATAGCGTATTCTTTTCATTAATTTCAATAATAATAATTCCTACTTTCATTTGATCTAATATACATATGTATGTATATAGGTGCATATACATATACTTAAGAAAAACAAAAGCATTGTACCTACTTTCTTTTTGTTTTGAAAATATGTAGGCATTTAAACGTATTTGTGTTGTATTCATTGGCAATCGGCTAACCGGCAACAGTTACCAAATTTAAATTTGAATTGCTACTTGGCTTTTTGGTATTTGTCATTATATTTGCTTTATATCCATGTATTGTATGTATACATTCATGCATACAATACATGTATAAATAAACACATATGTATGTACATATATTAGATCAAATGAAAGTAGGAATTATTATTATTGAAATTAATGAAAAAATACGCTATCATTACATTTATGTAAGTATACTTATTTAAAAAAAAGACAAATAAAAGTCAATGGCGGATCCAGGGGGGTCATAGGGGTTACGAAACGCCCCCTGGAAGGATTTTTTTTTAATTTTCGTAGAAATTCCCTTTAGTTCAAAACTTATAATATTGCCGTAATGGATTTCACCCCCTTTTTAATTGTAATTAATTATGAAAATAAAGTTTATATTTTACTGCTTTAAACTTTGTTGCTAAAAGTACTACTTTTAACTGAGGACTGGACCAATAACATTTTAATTGAAAATCCAGCCCTATTCCAATCGCACCGCACAAAATCATAAACTTTTGACCAATGGACGATCTAGAGAGAGGTCATATGATTTGATTTTCTATTGAATACAAAAACTTTTAAGATTTTAAAGATTAAAGAAATCTACTTTTTGAAGTGAACTTGCTTTGGAGGCTCTAGAACTAAAATTTAAACACGAATTTCAAGAATATAAATGTCCCAAAAACAGCAAAAGTGACACTTTCGTCAAACTAATGGCAAATTGAAAAACATAATAAACGATTCATATTTATTAATTATAAAACGTTTTCGCCATTTGTTATAATTTTGATAAAAATCGAATTGACAGTTTTTTTTAATAAAAACCTAAAAAAAATTGATTTTCGACTCAAATATCTTAGAATTTAAGATATTGGCTTCAAACTACTTTTATCTTATAGAAAATATTGTTTTTGACATTCAATAACATTTTTATAAAAAAACAATATTCAACTTTTTTTTGTAAAAATTAAAATCTGCAAAAATTAAAACGCAAAATTGGTAAAAATTGGCTTTCGACTAAAAATCTCGTTAACCAAAAAAAGATTTCGAAATGAAACTATTTCATCATAAGCAAAATATTGTTGGTAATTTTTAATTAATCTTTTAGAAAAATTTAACTTATTAAAAAAACACGAAAACCTACAGAAACAACAACAAATGAATTATAAATGCTTTTTGACTTAAGTATTGAAAGAACAAAGAAAAATATTGACTTCAAATTATTTATCTTATACAAAATATTGTTATGAATATTTTGTAAAAGGTTTAAGAAAGACAAATCGACAGACGGGATTTAAAGTTATCAGTTTGGTTCACATTATTATTCTTATTATTATTTTAGTTATAATTATTAACTTCCAATAATAAGTTATTTTTATCGGTCCATAATGTCTTAATACAAATAAGAATAACGTTTTCGACACATGTATCAATTTTTGGAAAAATTAAATTGACTTCGACTCGAATATCTTGACCAAAATGAAGATACTGGCTTCAAACTAATTGTTTCTTACATTAGGTAAAATTAAAAAAAAAGATCTAATTGACACCTTTTTTCAACAAAACAAAAATTAAGTAACGATTGGTAAGTTTTTTTTTTTGCTTCGAATATTTCGAGAACAGTTGAAACTATTGTCTTAAAATTTAATTTATTTAATACAAGATACTGTTGATAACATTTCTTAAAATTTTTAGAAAAAGTCAACCTTCAGTTTTTTCTATATACCTATGTACCTATAACACTTTATAAAAATATGCTTACAATAGAATAGCAAATACGAATAACCTATGATAAAAATGAAGCTATACCTATACCTACATGTGCAGTGCATAGGTACAAATTTGTAAACACTATCTAATTAGTGTTTTCAAATTTGTACCTATGTACATACATATCCAACTTACGAGTAACAAAAATTGTACCTACCTCCCTACATACATAACTGACTCAAAATTGAATTTCCCTACCTAACGTATTGTTTCTTTCCAAAAAATGAAAAAAAAAAACAACAAAAATCTATTGCCAATTTTTAAATATGCACATCCACACAACTATATACAATATTCAAAATATGACAACAGTGTATTTATTGTGAAAAGAAATTTGAATTATTTTAGATTTTATAAATTTGAAATCAAATGCAACAAAAAAACAATCATATGAATATATCCATGACAACACACAAAAAAAAACGTAAGCAAATGTATTATTAGTTTGCCTCCCTTACTCTCTTAATTTCTTACGAGAGTGAAAATAATACAACCACCTCTTTTCCTCAACTGGTTTTTGTTTTAACTTCTGTAATCTCCACAACAAATTTTCAGTACTCCGAGCGCCGCCTGTCAACCATCAATGAACTAAGAATTCATGTTCCATAAGAGTACTATTGTTTATACATATATACAAAGGTTTTTCCTCTATTGATATGTATGTTCCTGCATTTTTCCAAGCCAAACTTCATATTAATGTCATTACTAAACATTGCGACTATTTTTATTAACTGCTCTAAGCTTTGTCGTGTTGATGCGTATATTTTAAGGTCATCCATAAATAGTAGGTGACTAAGTATCTCTTGACTAGGTATAATTTCCTTTTCTCTTGTACCCATACTTGCTATTCTTTAGCAGGGTGCTAAGAGAGTTAAGCGCAATGCAGAAGCAGAACCAAAGAGCCGATAGAGAGTCACCTTGAAGGATTCCACATTTTATGTTGATATCTGTTGTTTTTACCTTACCTGTTTTATGTGGGTGTTTGGATATTTTGTTTGCCAGTATGCCACGTTATGCTGGAGGAAAGCAATTATACTTGGGTGTATTTTGTATATCCTTAGGACCTCGATGGGCCAGCTATGTGGGACACTGTCGAATGCTTTTTGGTAGTCTATGAAACATGCATGTAGGTTTCTGGTCTGGCTGTTTGTCTGTTCTAGTATGACCTGGTCTATGGTAAGTTGTTCCTTACAGCCCTTAGCGTATTTACTACAGCCTTTTTGTTTTTCGCAGATGATGTGGTTTTGTATCAGGTGGTCGTTAATAAGGTAGCTGAGACAGGCTGTTATTATTTTATACATAGTTGGCAGGCATGTAATTGGGCGTCTTTTAGCAGGGATACCTTTGAAACCTTTGTCTTTCGCTAGCAGATAGGTAATAATATTGGTGAGACTAGTTGGGAATTTCTTTGGGTCTTGGATACATTCGTTCAGTAGTTCAGTAAGTTTCTCATGCATAGCAGGTAGTCGTTTGAGCCAGAAGTGTTGGATTTTATCCGGGCCTGGTGCTTTCCAATTATGGGTCTTTGAGATGATTTGTTTGACTTGATCACATGTCAGATGGTAGGTTGACATTTCCTCAAGCTACATGTATCTCTGCTTTTCGTCTCTGATCCATTTTGCATCGGTGTTGTGATTCATTTCATTGGACCACATTGATGACCAGTATGTTTCGGCGTCCTCTCTGCTCGGAAAGCTGTCATCTTCCGCACTCGGGTTTTTTTTGAGACTCCGGTAGAAACTTTTCTCGTTCGTAGTGAAAGTTTTGTTGTTCTGACGCCGTTGATTGGACAGTTTGTATTTTCGTTGTCTTGCGAATTGAATACCCAGTTTTTGTCTGGTTGTGTCCCTGGGAAGTATTTTATTCGAGTTGTTGAGTTCGAATCTTGAGTGTCTTTTGTGCATAGCGAGAATTTTTCGGACTTTGTTCTTAAGGCGTCTAGAACCTGTGATGTAGCTGTTTAGTTTTTCTAGGTCACTTCTTAGGTTTTTAATTTTAATTTCGATTCTTTTCAGTGTCTGGTTTATCTTTGGTCCTTTACTTATTCTATTATTGCACATACATATGTATGTATATCTAATCTTATATGTATCCCATTTAAATTGCGATTGTGACAGCTGAGGCATATATCAGTGTGTATAGGTCCTCCATCGTATTAATTTGGGAGACTTGCCTCGCAATTATTTAGTTGTTGATGTATTGGATAATTGAGCTGAGCTTTTGACTAGAGTTTATCTTTGGTATTGAAGGTCTCGCGAGCGGATTTATATTTGTATATATTTCCCGCTGTTCTTCAAAGATATTATCGACATTGTTAAACGGATTGACAGCTGTATTTGTTGTCTCTGTTATCTGTTCAGTTTCTTGGGATTCATGGTTTGTCCCTATAGCGCTTTCCATTTCGTTTTCATCTGGTGTCGTGCTTGGTTCCTGATGGTCTGGAGAGCTCCTGCTCGGTGTTGTCAGTGTTGATTCTTTGATGATATTTCGTCTGATCTCCGGAATAAGGTTATTCCTGTGGATTGCTCGAATTTGGTCTGATAGACGTTGTTCTGATATGTCGTATTGAGGGTGATGTTCTATACAAATTGTGCGTAGCTGTGTACGATATCCTGTGAGGTTGCTTTCTCGATCAGTTACTATGTAGTATGCGCGTAGAAGGTTTTCGTTAATTTCGTTTGTCCATTTTCTGCGCTGTCGAGTTCTGCCAGCTGCTGTGAGAGCCTCATCGAAGTGTGCATGCTGTTCACGTATGGCTATGGGCTGCGTGTTGGTGCTATTGGGTGTATTCTGTGGCTCATTTATCACACGTAGTCCAGGTACCAAGCTACGTGCGCGGGAGTCAGTATGCGAACCCGACGCGGTGAGGATATATGAAGTCCCCATGGTTAGGTTAGGTTAGGTTAAAGTGGCTGTTGGTTTGGGACGTCCAACACACTTAGACCAAAGTATGGTCCGTTGTGATACGACATGGATCAGTTAATCAGCTTAACTCGTTGAACCAATTGGAGCTTCGAATGAAGCGTAGGAGACAAGTAATGTCTGAATTTTTTAGATCACTGGTATCGTTAAAGTAGTAGTCTCCAAGGTGGATTCTACGTCTTTGTGATAAGGCAGGGCATGTGCACAGAAGATGAGAGACTGTCTCCTCTTCATCTTCGTCCATGCAACTCCTACAAAAATCATTTGCAGGGGCTCCAAGTCGAATAGCATGCCTTCCTATTAAGCAGTGCGCAGTCAGGACACCTATAACGTAGCTAATGTGCAATCTACTCAGAGAGATTAATTGTTTTGAGCGCCTGGCGCTAAGATTAGGCCAAATTCGTTTAGTCGCTACACAGGTGGTGGTGTTATTCCACCTGAAGTTTGTTTTCTCTATGGTATCTTGCTTCAGCATGAGTTTACATGTAGCTAAGGGGATACATATGCTAGCATTGTGAGCCAGCAGAGGTAAAGTTGTTCCGCTTTTTGCAAGTTCGTCAGCTTTGCAATTTCCTAGAATGTCTCTATGGCCCGGCACCCAGAAAAGGTGAATGTTGAACTGTGTAGCCATCTCCGTAAGAGATGATCGACAATTTAGGGCTGTTAGTGAATTTGTAGAGACAGAGTCTAAGGATTATAACGCAGCTTGGCTATTCGAGAAGATGCGTATATCATTAGTTGATATAACGTTTTCTCTAAGCCAGGATAGGACTTCTTTTATAGCCAGGATTTCAGCTTGGAACACGCTACAATGATCGGGTAGACGAAAGGAGAGACTTAAGTTAAGTCTATCTGAGTATACGCCTCCACCAACCCCATCCTCCGTTTTTGATCCGTCTGTATAGAAGTTTATAGGACCATTGTTCAAAAATGATGTATTCTCCCAAGAAGACCTGGGAGGTATAGTCACTTTGAAGCTATAGTTATTAAACTGAGGATGGGGTATGGTGTAGTCAATATTACTGTTTATAGTTCTGAACGAGTTCAATATAGTGGTGTGGCCAATTCCATTATTGATCCACAGAGAGGAAGCCTGAAGCCGTATGGCAGTATTAGCGGCCGTTTGTTTGCTGAAAAAGTCCAGCGGTATTAGATGGAACAGAACATCTAGTGAGGCGGAGGGGGTGGAGCGAAGTGCTCCTCCCATACACAGGCAGGCTGTTCGTTGGACTTTGCTGAGTTTATCGCGATTTGTCGCTGTATCTAGCGCTGTCCACCATACCACTACTCCATAAGTAAGGATTGGTCTTATGACCGAGATGTATAGCCAGTGTGTAATGCGAGGCTGTAGGCCCCATTTATTACCAATGGCCTTTTTACAGGAGAACAGGGCTACTGTGGCCTTGTTTATTCTCTCTTGAATATTAGGTTTCCAACTTAATTTCTTATCCAAAATGAGACCCAAGTATTTTGCTTTTTCAGAGAATTTATGTGGTACACCGTTTATGAGGGGAGGGTCAATGAGTGGGACTTTGTATTTCCTTGTGAAGAGGACAAGGTCGGTTTTTTGTGGGTTAACGCCTAGTCCACACTGATTTGCCCATCTGGTGAGCTTATTTAAAGCGTTTTGTAAGAGTTCTTTTAGTATATTGGGGTGTTTACCCGTTACCGCAATAGCAACATCGTCCGCATAAGCAAACACTCTGTATCCTTCTCTTTCTAGAGTAATTAGTAATTCATTTATTACTAAGTTCCAGAGGAGAGGGGATAGGACACCACCTTGTGGCGTACCTCTGCTGACACCCCTTTGTGCAGTAAAATCGCCCAGTTTTGAATTGATAATCCTGTTTATCAGCATCTGATTAATCAATTCGCTGGTCGACTTATCTACCTTCAGAGATGTCAATACACGTGCAATTGCAGATGTGTCGACATTGTTAAATGCACCTTCTATATCTAAGAAGGCAACTAAGGTGTACTCTTTATGATGGAGGGAATATTCGATTGTACGTACTATACTGTGTAGAGCCGTTTCAACTGATTTCCCTTTGTTGTAGGCGTGTTGAGCCTTTGAAAGGAGGGACTTATCAATACTTGCCCTTAAGTGGATATCGATCAAACGTTCAAAAGTTTTGAGAAGGAATGATGATAAGCTTATAGGTCTTAGGTCTTAAGGGTTAACGTGGCTGGATTTTCCAGCTTTTGGAATAAAAACAACTTTAACTTGTCTCCAAGACATCGGGATGTATGCCAAATTAAGGCAACCCTTGAAGATGTTTTCTAGGATGGGTATTAGAAAACTTACATGCAGTTCGGCTGGAATTACACCATCCGGACCAGCAGATGTATATGGTTTAAAGCTGTTAATAGCCCATTCGAGTTTTTCCCTAGTGACTAGACCTTGTGGGGGTTGTAAAGTATTGTCACCGTTATTAAGTGCAATGTTATTAATAATATTAGAGCAACCAGGAAAGTGGACGTCTAGTAGCAAGTTGAGCGATTCTTCGCTTGAATTGGTCCAGAGGCCAGAGGCGTTCTTCAAGCAGCTTGGCATGATTGGATTTTTGGAGAGGATTTTGCGCAGCCTGG
>OV049924.1:246570933-246620242 GCA_920104205.1 Eupeodes latifasciatus
CGGCATCATTTTAAGCCCCAAAAGGTCGACTTATCAGTAGCTGCACATCATAAGCATAAAGATGAATTAAACAATGTTTAGCAACTTGTGGTAACTCATTTATGTAAAGTGAGAAGAGGATTGGTCCAAGGATAGATGCCACTCAAAACATTGAGAAATGTGGACGAGTATTCAGTGGCCACCATGCATTGTTGCCTTCCGCTGAGATACGAAAGAACAAGCTTACAGACTTCTAAAGAAAACCCAAAGTTTATTCGCAGCTTTCTACAAAGAATTGAGTGGTTAACAGTATCAAAAGCCATTGAATAATCTAAAAGTGTTAGCAATGTAACATGATCACTGTCCATTGCCATTCTTATTTTGTAACGTTAATTAGACCCTATCCTACGATACGCGAATATTGTATCCCCCAAATCCTAAAGTAGGCACAGGAATCCTCTAAAGTTTCCAAAAGGACGTAGGTCGGGCTGTCCTGGTAGAGAAGTGCGGCAGGAATGCTGGCTCACGCGCGACACTAGCTCGACGGAGTCGTGGGATCTTGCACTGCTACCGGACTCGTTACTAATTACATGCCTTGACTGTTTTTTCTTTAATAACTTCATACATACTTGCATTACCTTCGAACCTATTTAGACCACACAAAATATCTATTTCATAGTCTGAAACGCTCAGTTGGAAACTTTGGTGTAGTGTGTTTCCATCGCGAACCCACCCTCAGTTATGTTACATAGGTATAACACGACCATTCATGGCTAACGTCTCGCGAATTCTTTGACACTAGCCCCTTATTTAAAGATGTGCAAATCTTTACGAATCACATCTTATCCATCGATCGTAACCTCTTCATTGTTCTCCCCCCTTACGCACTAACAGAAGCACCTAATTCGGCATATTTACATTATATTCTACAAAGCAAATTATTATAGTTGAACACCGACATTTTGAAATTCACTTTAGGTTTTATTTTATAACTATTTGTTTTATAAATTAGGATTATACACATTCATTTCAATCTCTTTACTCTCTCTGTGATCTTCTGTGATAGCAAAATAATACTTTTTAATGTTAAATTTTAAACTTTAGGTTTCTACTATATGTATGTACATATATCTATTTTCTATATATAGATTTATATTAGGTATATACATATATATAATTTTTTTCTTTTCTTATTTTCTCTTGATCTTTATTAGCTTTAAGTTTTAATCTTTTAAATGTATTGTCTGTTCCTAAATTTTGTATTGTATTTTCTTTCTACTCGAATTGTTTGCCTTTTGGCCTTAATTTTAATACACCTGTCGTTTAAAATTCACAACCCTTTTTTCCGCGCTTAAATAAAAAAAAAAAAACGAATGTAATGTTGTTGCACTTTGCACGACTCTCTTTAATTTTCTATGATTTCTAACATATTATTTTTTTGTCTTCTCTTTTTATTTATTTCTCGCGAATTTAACGTTTTAATTACACTCTCTTAATTTGTTCACATGGAAAACTTATTGGAACTCTAATTGAAATCTCAATTGAAAGGCGATTCAATTTCTCCACCCCAATGAACTTGTTATCTTAAGTTTAAGATACTAAATTTCGTTTTATAATAATTTCTTTTATCACTTGCAATTTTTATATGTTGGCTCGTTCTGCGACGATGTTGTGCACAGCATACGTGGGATGACAGCTCTTACTTTCTTTCACTGCTAAACACTTTAATTAAGAAAAATAAAATCTTAAACAAAAGAACAAATTGCTTTGGGTTTGAAATTTGTATACTTAACTTTTTTCTATGTTTGTTTTCCCTTTTCCCTTCTTCACCCTGCCCTCCTAACCCTACTTATACCTTGATACAGAGAGTCCTAAGATCACTGATCACGGAGGGAGTTTACAGAAGTTTCGTTTGTAAAAAAAGTACAGTCTGTTCAGGTTGATGGTAGTTACAGCTGGTGATGCAATTTTTTTTTTGTTTTTGGTCTGGAACCGATCTAATTAGATTCTAATTTTGATCGCTACCATGTGCTGGGATTTGCTGATGCTGCACTGGGCAGGTAACTCAAGTTGATGTTTTGGCGGTGATTGAAGTGGGTAAGTGATGTTGAGAATATTTGAGGTTTCGGCCTAGTAAAGGTGTTGGCTTAGGCCTGGCGTAGGCGGCAAGCGTGCGTCACGTCGTCGTCTGGTATTCCTAGTGGATGCTGCGACGCTGTCTCTGGCTTGTAAGATTTGCGAGGCTGCGTTGGCCACCGATCTTTTGAGTTTACGCAATTGAAGAGTCCGAAACAAATGCTTAAGAGGTAGGCACTGTACAGATTACAGACTTCTCTGGACCAATTGCCCTAGGTTCGGCGAGAGCTTTTCTTGGCAAATTAATTTGTTGTTTGCGGAATAAAATAAAATTTATTGTTATCGGCACTGTAACACCACTGCTCACCGCCTTATCCAAAATCGACTAGACCGACGTATTGAAGGCTAAGATGGATGTCTACTTCCCTTTTTCCACTTAACGAAAGAAAAAGAAGTTCGGCGAAAGCCGCTCGATTTTCGAATGATTTGTTCGAACAATTGACAGGGTGTTCTTGTACTCAGGTGTGTGTGGAATTCCACACTCTAATATTATTCCATTAATTGTTATTTGAAGTAGGGTCGCTACAAAACTTTTTAGCTTTTATTAAATTTCATATTTAATAAAACTAAAATGAACATGACCCACAAGGCCTATATGTATGTATATGTAAATTTTTCTCATATTCGAATATTTTTTGCATGAAATATTCCAAGAACTCTACCCGTTGTATCTGTTAACTCGTATAGATTTTCACTTGGAATGCTTTTAACTACAGCTGGTGTAAATTTTAAACACAATTTCGCGTTTCGTTTTTTTGCTTTATCACTAAGCACAAAGTTCCTTTTGAACACTTTTTGTCCGATTACGAGTTTTTTTGTTTTGCTTCGCAAATTATATTTATTTTCGTAAGTTTTGTTGCTCTTTTCTAAACAATATTTCAGATGTTTGTGCATGATGTTCATTGTACAGCTTTTCGGTAAAATTTCAAGTTCCGAGTTGTTAAGTCCCTTGAGCCTTTTGAGCAGCGCGTAATCATGTCCATGTTCAATTTTCGATTGCCCGAAAAGGGCTTCGTGAGGAGACATTCCGATTGCTGTGTGGGTGGTAGTACGAAGAGCACTGGCTTTTGACGAAATATGTCTGTCCTAGTTGGTTTGATTCGGTTCTTTGGCGATGTATGATCGTATGGCTGTTAAAATTGAGCGATTTACCCTTTCGCTGGCAATTGCCTGTGGCGAATACGAAGCTGTTCTTACATGCCTAATGCCGTAATTAACTAAGAATTTCTGGAAATCTTTGCTTATAAATTGCTTTTCGTTATCGGAAAGAATGCATTCTGGTACACCGAAAATTGAAAAAAACTTTTCGTTTAAGAATTTGCTCGCCGACATGCTCGTAGCTACGCGCAAAGTTTGGATTAATACAAATTTAGTCAGTTGATCGAGACATATTATCATGTAAACGTTGCCTTGTTTTGAACGGGGATATGGGCCTTAAAAGTCGATGAAAATGTGCTGAAAAGGTCGCTCCACTGAAAATGATCGTCCCATGGGCGGTCTTAATGTGGAATTTGGAGGTTTCGCTGTCTTACATACGTTGCAGTCCTCGATGAACGCCTTGACTTGGGCCGCCATATTAGGCCAGTTAAAACGCTCACGCAAACGATACAACGTCTTTGAAACTCCCCCATGCGAAGCCTTTGGAGGATCGTGAACCAAACGAACCAAGTGAGACGTCAGTACAGAAGGAATCCACAATTTCCACGTTTGGTCATCCTCCATTGGATTACCTGTATTGAATTTGACCTTCTTATAAACAAAACCTTCTGTCATTTGAAGATCTGGTAGTTGATTTTTATTTTTCTCCACCGTTTCTATCAACCTAACATATTCGTCAGATTTAAACGATAGATCTGTGAGATCGACATGTAGGACATCGATCGGGTTGACATCAGTCGTAGTACTTATCATCTGTGCAATGAACGCGAGAGAGTGCATCAGGTACCACATGTTACAAACCCTTTCGATGATCTATTTAAAAAGAGAAACGTTGGAGTTTTAGACTCCATCTTGCAAGACGTCCACTCAGATCCTTCTGACTCATGAGCCACTTTAGACTCGCGTGATCCGTCACTATTTTAAAATCTTGCAATCCCACATAAGATCTAAAGTTGTCCACTTCTAAGACGGCCGCTAGGCACTCTAACTCCGTAACACTATAGTTACAGCAGCATTAAGTTTATGTGAATAATAGTAGATCGGCCTTTCCACACCATGTTCGTCTACTTGACATAAAACGCAACCTATTCCAAACGTCGAGGCGTCGCATAAAATTATAAAAGGTTTTGAGAAATTGGGATTAATTAAAACAGGACCTGAAGTAAGGGCACGTTTAAGTTCTTCAAAAGCTACTGTTGCTTCCGGACAAAAAACGAAAGATTTTCCTTTCTTAAGGGTATCTGAAATCGGACTCGCGATGCTTGAGAAATTTTTAATGAACCTCCTATACCAGCCGGATAAACCTAGAAATCGCCGTACTTGTCGGGCAGTCTTTGATATAGGGAAATCTTGGATTGCCGCCACTTTGTCGGGATCAGTCTTAAGACATCCACCCCCCACTATATATCCGAGGTATTTAAGATATTTAAAGCAAAATTTGGATTTTTCTAAGTTTATCGTGAGGTTTGCTTTTCTTAAACAATTAGCCAATTCCTTAAGAACACTCATATGCTCTTCAAATGAACTTGAGATAACCAAAAGATCATCCAAATACACAAACACTTTTTGTCTCAACTCATGTGGGACCACTTTGTCCATAAGTCGACACAACCTCTGGGCTGCACCATGAAGACCAAAGGGCATAACCACAAATTAGTACAGGGGCCTGCCAGGCACAGAAAACGCAGTCTTTTCCCGTGACGACTTCTCCAGTGGTATCTGCCAGAAGGCGTGCTTCAGGTCCACACTGGAAATGAAATGCGTATCTGAAGCTCGACTCAGCAGTGCTTCCATATGATGGAGCGGAAAGGCGTCTGTTTTTGAACATTTATTGACTTTGCGAGAGTCAAGGCACAAACGATTTTTTCCCGCGCATCTCGGACAGTTAAGAGTTGTCGTGTTTTGAAAGCCACACTTGTGACAAAATAATGTTGCCTGTGTGCACGGGCATTCTCTATACGAATGACACTTTTGCCTGCAGTTCCAACACAAATATAAAGTCGTATCTATCTTCTTTTGAGGATATGATAAAGCATCAACCTGAGTATGTGATTCATAATGCTCCGGCTAAAATTCTAATTCTGAGATTTGCTTTCGAAAGTTCGTGGTTGGATTTGTTCTTGAACTGGCAGAATCCTGCTTATTTATATATCTTTCTATGGTTCTGCAAACATGGACCATTTCAGGTAAGCTATTCGTATAGAAGGTTATCAGAAGCTCTCCAATTCGTCTCTTAACGTTTTGTTTTAAGAGATCAATAAAATCTCTTGGGGTCTTTGGTCTATACAGACGAGTGTTAAGCTTTTGGATTTCGTTGAAGAAGTCATCAAACCTTTCATGAAGTCGGTCGAACATGATACGTGACAATTCGGAGTCAGTTTCCTAACTTCTAAACTGTTCGAATAAAGCTATTCGAAATGTACTCCAGTCAGTGTTAGGATGTGCATGAATATACAACCAGTACCAAGTCTCTGCATCACCGGTAACGAATTGATGGAAATTTAAAAATACTTCCTGCCATGTCGTATTATATCTAGCATTCCCTAAGTCTACTTAATCTAAATATGAAGTCGTCTACTGTCATTTTCTTAGGATGGAATTTTAGACCCCATTTATGACAATCGGTTCTTTTTGATGTAGACACGGATGTGGCTCTTGAGGCGTCAGTTGATGGTATGGCAGCGGGTGTTTCTGAATCCAAATTCAGATTTTCTATTCTACGCAGAAAATTTTGAACGTTTTGACTGTATTCTTGCTCAGCTTGGGAGGTTTGAGTTGAGGCAGCAGCTTGATGGGTTTCTCTTAAATCTTGAGGATTTCGTTGTCTAACGACATCATAATCTTCATTTTGGTTCCGTGTAGGAGGTGGTATGGGTAAATACTTTTGAATAGTGGCTTCTAATAGCCGTTGAATTTCTTCCTTTTCTATTGCGAATTGCTCTTCTCTTCGGCGAAGATCATTAGTCCGACTAAGACCGATACTGTCTGAATATGTTCTGTCAGACTCTCATTATTTACACTTCGAACAATATCGCCATTGTTATCCATCTGCGAATGCGATGGGAAACTATCGTTCTGGCTTGGATTCTCTGCTTCATTTGCAATGGGTTTAGAAACTACCCCTGGAGTGGTTCCAGCTTTGTTCGCTGCCAAGCTACCTTTCTTTGGAGCCATATTAAAAAAAATTAACTTGTATGTACTCGTATATGTCCGTAAATTGATTAAGAAAATTATTCGAATATGTCTCAATTAATTATATGTTGGTTTTTAGGTAGGTACGTAAGAAAAGACATACTTGACTGTAATGTTAGAGAATTTGTAATCTTTAGAAAAACATATATCATACATAACCTTTCGACCTGTATGTTGTATGAAGGTTTATATAAATATATAAATCAAAAAGTTGCAAAAAAAATAAAAGTATGATTTCAAAATTAATTGTTAATAATATATTTAGGTATTTATCAAAGATATGATAGTTTAAGTATATTGTATTTAATTCATAAAAGTGCTAGGGTTTGTACAATGAGTGTACAATCGATGGTTTCTTTCTTCATAAAATAGTTTAAAGTAATGTGGTATGCATGCCGACTTTACAACACAAGAGTTTAACGCAATAGCAGATGAAATTATTACATTTCTCAATTGAAGAAGAAATTCAACTAGTGTTGCAAATAAACATTTTGTTTAAATTTGCTATAAGGTATTGTTTTTGGTTCGAAATTAGTATGTATAAATTTTATAGGGCAATGATCTAGTTATGTACATATGTAAGTAGTCAAACATCACTGAAACAAAACTGAGGCGCATTGCGAATACGGTATACTAATACTAACGTTTCGAGTCGTCTCAAGTAGTCCTTCAGGATACAAAAATTTGATTCAACAACAATCGATGTTAATTGTTGCGCAGCGGTCGAATAATGGTTTCTAAGCCCGATAATTCCGGTCGCACCAACTTCATTCGATGTTGTGTTTAGGTTTAAATAACCCAAAATTAGTTGCAGCTCACAAAGATAAAATTCTTCCGTCAGGCCAACTTACATATTATTTTTTTGTCTTCTCTTTTTATTTATTTCTCGCGAATTTAACGTTTTAATTACAATCTCTTAATTTGTTCACATGGAAAACTTATTGGAACTCTAATTGAAATCTCAATTGAAAGGCGATTCAATTTCTCCACCCCAATGAACTTGTTATCTTAAGTTTAAGATACTAAATTTCGTTTTATAATAATAACGACTTACCGGGTGTTTCTTTTATTACTTGCAATTTTTATATGTTGGCTCGTTCTCCGACGATGTTGTGCACAGCATACGTGGGATGACAGCTCTTACTTTCTTTCACTGCTAAACACTAATTAAGAAAAATAAAATCTTAAACAAAAGAACAAATTGCTTTGGGTTTGAAATTTGTATACTTAACTTTTTTCTATGTTTGTTTTCCCTTTTCCCTTCTTCACCCTGCCCTCCTAACCCTACTTATACCTTGATACAGAGAGTCCTAAGATCACTGATCACGGAGGGAGTTTACAGAAGTTTCGTTTGTAAAAAAAAGTACAGTCTGTTCAGGTTGATGGTAGTTACAGCTGGTGATGCAATTTTTTTTTTGTTTTTGGTCTGGAACCGATCTAATTAGATTCTAATTTTGATCGCTACCATGTGCTGGGATTTGCTGATGCTGCACTGGGCAGGTAACTCAAGTTGATGTTTTGGCGGTGATTGAAGTGGGTAAGTGATGTTGAGAATATTTGAGGTTTCGGCCTAGTAAAGGTGTTGGCTTAGGCCTGGCGTAGGCGGCAAGCGTGCGTCGAGTCGTCGTCTGGTCTTCCTAGTGGATGCTGCGACGCTGTCTCTGGCTTGTAAGATTTGCGAGGCTGCATTGGCCACCGATCTTTTGAGTGTACGCAATTGAAGAGTCCGAAACAAATGCTTAAGAGGTAGGCACTGTAGAGATTACAGACTTCTCTGGACCAATTTCCCTAATTCGGCGAGAGCTTTTCTTGGCAAATTATTTTGTTGTTTGCGGGATAAAATAAAATTTATTGTTATCGGCACTGTAACACCACTGCTCACCGCCTTATCCAAAATCGACTAGACCGACGTATTGAAGGCTAAGATGGATGTCTTCTTCCCTTTTTCCACTTAACGAAAGAAAAAGAAGTTCGGCGAAAGCCGCTCGATTTTCATCAGTGACAAAAAGTAAGGATGATTTGCAGCTGCGCTTAGGTCGAAAACCAGACTGACAGGTACTTAGCAGGTTGTTGATTGTAAGATATTTTTGGATCTACCCCAGAATAGTTTTTTCAAACACCTTCGAAAAACGGAAGAATGGCAATCGGCCGAAATTCTGTAGCAGTACCTGTTTGCTTTTTGGGTATGGGAATAATCTTAGCCTTCATCCATTCTAAAGGAAACTCGGAAGTAGTCAATATGCTGTTAAATATGTAGGTCATATAGCACAGTAAATATAAAAGCAGTAGTCTCAAGAACTTAGGGTCCATTTGGTCCAGGCCAGTAGCATTAGATTTAATCGATATTATTGCCTCTACAATGTCTTCCTCTTGTATTCTTAGAAAACTCAGAGAGCTGTTGATAGCAGTTGGCTCCTCCTCAGTAAGGGAATGAACGGGTGAAGCAATGTTTAAGGGCATGGACGTAAACTTTTTGTTGAGAGCATCACAATCGACGTCACCAACAGGCTTTTTAGATTGTTTGCTAATACCGATTCCACGCGGATTGTTCCATAATTTTTTGCCAGAGGTTAAAGAACCAAATTTATTTTCATAATAAAGTCTTTTTGACGTTCTGACCATTACGACAACTTGATTACGCAGTCTGCAATACAATTTGTGGAAGTGCTCCAGTCTGTAACGTCTCCATTGACTGTAGGCGGCATCTCGTCGTGACATCAGAGCAGAGATGTCGCTATTCAGCCAAGGTGGAGCCGTATGCCTAACGAGAAGGGTTTTAATAGGAACATGCCTCTCAACAAGCTGATTGACGTTATGCCGTAAAAACCTGACTTGATCATTTACATTTATATGGTAGAGTGAGTTCCATTTTACGCAGTCAAAATCACGCACTAAGTCAGATGTGTTTAAGTTTTTGAAGTCTCGGTATTGAAAAAATTGTTGATCAACCTGAAAAACTAAATGCAAACGTACAAAAAGTAGATCGTGCTTGGAAAAACCAGGTGCTAAAAGCTGGCTGTAAAGCATAACCTTACCAACATCGCTGACAAGATACAGATCTAGTAGCGATCTAGACTCTTGGTAAAGTGGGTAGCAGTGGAGCAGTTAACGGGACTCATATTCAGGGCCTTAAATACATTAAGGAAATTTTCAGCTAAACGCTTATCCAACATTTTACAGTTGAAATCACCACACAGTATATTATAAGACAAGCAAGAAGAAATTGCCTCTAAAGTCATAACCAATTGTATTACGCTAATATGGTTGTATGGTCTGTAAACTGATCCAACTAAAACATTTTCAGTGTTACAAACGATACTGATAAAGACATATTCAAAAGGACAGTCGTCATCAGATTTGCATATTAATTTACAACTTATCCCGTAACGCAAAAACAAAGCGGCACCTTCCCACAACTGAACTTTCTATCGGCTCGGAAAATTTTGAAAACCTTCAAACTATAAAAATCATCACATATGCCTGTTTAAAACCAGGTTTCAGGCACAGATACGATATCTATATTAGATTCCACAAACAGGTACCTAAATTCCCCTAATTTATTGATCAAACTCTGCGCGTTTAAATGACATCTTTAATCCATTATTTTGTGCTCTTAAAATTTGAATCATATCGTACAAATTCGTATTCATACCATTGCCAGTGAATCCTCTGGTGGCGTTAGCTGCACTCGCGAATATTCAAGCTTTGAGAGTGGCAGAAGCTTGCGAAGGAATATGAAGCAAAAGGAATAATAAAAATAATAATAACTAGCAATAAACACAATATTTGGCAAAAAATTGTTACAATAAATAAAAGAAAAAGTGAAAGAAAAACGAAATTAAGTAATAAAAATATTATATGGAAAAATATTGTTATTATTAATAGAAAAAATAAAATGAACATGTAGTGTATAGTTACCATTAATAGAATAAATAAAAAGAGAATATTAAGTATGAGTATTAAAAAGAACAAAGGCATTTGCATTACAATCATTTTAAAATTATATTTGGTGAGGATCATTCCTTACGGCAAAATTAGTTCGTCGTCGTTGCGGCAGCTTCTAAACAGCCAACGTTGTAAACAAAAACACTCCATTACCAAGACCGGAATCTTTCGTACGTTTCACTCTCCAAAACCCGTTTGTTTACATTGTTGTATTTGTAATTTTGACAATTAGTCCATGAATAGATGTGAGCACAAATAAAAAAAAAACGATGCCGTGGTCTAGCGGCACTTTGCATAGCAAAAACAAAATGGAGGGGTTAATAAGTTTTTTTTCAGGTTTTTCCTTTTACTTTTTTCGATGAAAAAGTCAGTTTTAAGCTTTAATTTTGCAGGCATTTTGTGGATAGTGAACCAATGTACCTTTTTGTCTTGAAAAAAGCATGTTCAACATCAGTTTATTATAATAAATTCACTAATTTACAGTAATCACTACGAAATTCTTTAAATTTCATAATAAACCTCGGATTTTTGTATCAAAGATGCGTTCGAAGAACCATCAAGTTAAGGGTGCGAGCGCAATTTTTGTATTAAATTCTAATAAATTTTCGTTAACGAACGGCCCAAGTATTTTGTTTGCAACTAATTAAAATCTGTATCAATTTAATTAATCCAAATGTATTTATAGTTTGTTTTTAATGATTTAAGCTTGCAACTATTTTTGAATTCCATTTTGATTAATAAATATTATATTTAAAAAAATAGTCTTGATTGATGGAAGCATGTATTTGCTATCAAAAAAAACTATGCATCAAAGGAACACCAATGTTTTAAAAAAGTAATCAGAACGATTATAGCGAACCTGTTGAATAAATGCAGAGCAAATAAAATGCAAATTTTGACATACATATATCACAAAATGAAAACGTCTTAAAATCGTTCTGAATTCATGCACAACTAATTCAATAGAACATGTAATCGTCATGAATGTTTATTGTTGACGTACAGAAGTTTTTGTTAGTGAATTTCCACAGTTTAACGCAAAATATAATTTTCATTCATTCCTTAAAAATGTTTAGTTACCAATGTTCAAGTTTACTTATTATTGTTTGAAGGGTATGTTTAGTAAAAGTAAAATGAAACAAATTAATGAGTTTTACGTACATGTTTTTCTTAATATAGTAAATACTTCCATAGATTACATTTTATAAATGCAGAACATGGAAGAAAATATACATAAACAATAGTTTTCAGGTATAAAGCAGAGGTTAGTGTAGAAAAATATTTTTGAGAAAGCCAATAATATTTTAGGTATGTTCATTAAAGAAATTGCCGCTTCGGCTAACCTTCATCAACTTTTTAGAAACAAAATTAGCATTAATAGCAGCCAATTATTTCATGGCATAATTAATTTTTCATATTGTAAAATGTCTAGAAATTTTCATACGCTACAAAATTCGTAATTTTATGCGTAAACATAGAAAATAACATTATTTAGTCAAGAAGTATGGATTTTGGCGCGTATACCGGTTTTTTTCTATTGGGTGTTCGGTTTCCCCATACTGGAATAAAAAAAGTTACTTAAATCTATTTATTGCACTCATTTAGTTGGTATTGTTTGTAACCATATTGCCTATTTCTATTCCTTAAAGATGCTTTACACAAAGCAACTTATTTTTAAAACATGGTTCCCTCAAATTTTTATTCCAAAATCTAACTACAAACAAAATTCTAACTCTAACATAGTCCCTTAAAAAGAAATTTTCAGGAATATTTCTGCAACAAACAAAACTAAAATTTGGTCTTGCAATTATCGAACTGCTTAAATGATGAAAATACTAATCTAATTGAGGAATCTGAAATAGCTAAAGTTGGCAATGGAACTTCACAAGGAGGGGTATAATTTCAAAACTCTTCTTTTCCACTTTTAAGAATTTTAAGTAAAACGAAAAAAACTATTAAAAGCTGCTAAAATGACATAACCGATTGGTCGAAAGGCTAAATTTGAAGTTTGGAATGATCTTTATCTATTTCTTTTGGTTTTGAACCTATAAGATGAATCTAAAAATTATAAAAATTCAATTTAATTTGGAAAAGAAGAGTTTTAAAAATTACGATTGGAATAGTTGAGTTTTGATTCAACCTATTTAGGAATAGATGAGTTTTGAAAAGAAAGTAAACTTTTTGATTCAACCTATTTAGGAATAGAGGAGTTTTGAAAAGAAAGTAAACTTTTTTTCATGATCTATAAATACAATATATTTAATTATTAAATATAAATCTACTTATAAAACATTATTTTATCTGCGAACTTACCAAAGATGTTTTCTTAACAAGAATTATTGCAACACTAAATAGTGTAACCCATGAATGCTCTCAAAACAAGAAAGATTCACGCCTTTTTAATGTCATTGGAATACACGAGTCTTGAAAGCGGCTACTTTGATTTGCATAGGAAAAGAAGAGTTTTGGTGCGGATTTTGGTTTGTATGGGAATAAATGAGTTTTGAATTAAACGACTGAGTGGAATAGTGTAGTTTTGAAACAAACTTCACTTTTTGAGTACTCAAAAGTATAGGAAGTAACAAGTTTTGATAAATTTTAGATAAATACATAGACGAGGGCTTTTCTAAAGAACACTTTCTCATACTTAACTCATTTTTGAAAAAAAGTGGAATAGAAGAGTTTTGAAATTATACCCCTCAAGTATGCTTCTCGTAGCATTGTCTGTACAAAAAAAAAATACGGAGGCACCCGCCTATTGTTTCCACCTGAACTTCTAACGTGCGTCGCCAAAAAAAATGCTCTAAGCAAACTACAGCTGAAAAAATTGTCTGTTTTGTTGTTTTACAAAGTTTTGAGTTACACTTTTGGCCATTTGCAATAATTATACTTAACCAGTTGCAGCGCATGTTGCGTTCGCAAATAATTTAAGTAAACAAAATAAATAATAATAAACTAATAAATCATTAAATAATATGTATTTGGTCAATTTTATTTTATTTAATATACATTTACAACATTAATTTGGATTGAAATTAAAAAGCTATACAAATCTTCCAATTTAAGACCATGTCAGCACTTCAGATTCTGTTGGTTAGGATTGTTTAGTTTTTGAACGAGGCCATTAAACATTCAAAATGAAGCATTTAGATGGGGCTGATTACTATAATGAAGCATTTTGGGCCTCAGGACTAAATGTGAGAATGTGTTTGGTTTTTTGCATCATTTCACGCACACTTTCTCACATTTAGTCCTCAGTAGCTTGTAGGCAAACCGAAATGTCAGTCTGAGATTCCGGTCTTGGTAATGGAGTGTTTTTGGTTGTAAACAGCAAAGCTTCCCCCATCAGCTGTTAGTTTGATGAAAACAGAGCCATGTTTTGTGTACGCACTAAACAGTTGGTGATTATTCCTCATTCGGATAGCATGGTGAAGAAGAGTGCGAGTTTTTTTGCTAAGACTTTCATTCAAGAAACAGGCGTTGTTGGATTCTATGCCCAAGTCACGCAATGAGAGTTGATGATTCTTTTGTTGTTTTCTGTAGACAGTAATGCACTTCAGTAAAGAATTCCTCTCTTGCATATTGGAAAACTTAAGAATAACAGGTGGTGAAGCTTTGCTATTAGAATTTCGTGAGCGAGAGCGAAAGATGTTCTTCAGTGTGGGTGGTTTGCATTTAGCGGTTAAGCATAGATGGTTAAAGAGCAAAGTGAGGTTTGCGTCTGGTAGACAAGGAACTCCAAACATGACGGCATCTGCCGCGATCTCTTTTTTTTTCAGTTGCATCGATTTGTTGTTCCAATGACAAAAGTTTAGAGTTGAGTTCACGCATGTCACTTGAATACCCCTCGATGAGATCGACTCTCCGCACAACATCTGCAATAGTGGTGTTTGTAGTGTCAAGCTTGCTGTCGAGGGTGATTGTATTATCAGAGTTGGCTTCAATGCACTCAACCCGGTTTACAATTTCAGCTATTGTTGTGTTTACTTGGTTTAGCTTCTCAAACCAAGTATTTTCAGCTTGTTCCAGTTTAGCGAAGAGTTCACAGCGAGTCTTGGAGAGCTCATCCGTTATGCGATTAATTATCATATCGGTGTGTTTGCTTAAGCGCTCTTTATATGCAGCGAGTGGGCGTTTTTCTTTCTTAGTTCAGAGCAAAGCTCGAACTGTCAAAAAAATAATTGTGTTTCTTTTTGAGCTCTGATCGTTCAGAGCTTCAAATTCGTGTTTCTTTTTTAGTTCTGAACATGTTCAGAGCGCGCTCTGTGAGCTCAGAATAAAATAACAGAGTAAACGGAGTAAAATGCTGAGCACAAACAATTTGATATCTGAAAGCCGGGAAATTAAAAAAAATCATCGTCAAAACAATAGAAAGATAATTTAGAAAAAAATAATTGCATATAGCATTTTTATGAATCAAATTTATTTCAGGCATCAAATGGACCAACGCTGACTGTTTTTTTAATTAATTTGATTAAAGAAAATTTTGAACGCCTTGAAACAGACGACATTTCAAATCATGACAGTTTAGTGCTCAAGTTGTTTCATAATTAAATCAGAGAGCGCTGAACATACTCTGCTCAGAACTCTACTCTACTCTACTCTGTTCGCTCAGAGTCTGCTCAGAGCTCAGCTCTGAACTAATAAAGAAAAACGCTAAGTGTGAGATAAGCAAAAACACTCTCTATGAAGATATATGTAAATCCTTCGTACGTATCACCCTTCAAAACCCATTTGTTTACATTGTTGTATTTGTAATGTGGAAGAATTCAACGAGTAAAATTGACGTGTTTTCACGCATCCATAGACACATTTACTGAGTTTTTAGGGGAAATTTCATAAATTAGAGGAGAAATTACACGCACACTAAGAAATACTTTATGAGGCCAGTTTCCGGTTTAGCTTGTAGGCAAACTAATATGGCTACCGAGGATCTATATCTTTTCTAGAGTGTTTTTGGAGATAAGATTCACCATCTCCGTTGAATTTGTTTTTGTATTGTGCCGTTACTCCTGGAGATTTGGTCTTCGTTGTTGTTGGTGCTGACAGTGGTGTTTGTTGTGTTGTTTTAATTGTTTGCGCTTTGGAGCTGTTGATGCTGGAGAATCGATGCTTGATGGTGGTGGTGCAGATAGAGGTGTTTGTTGCGGTGTTGTTTTAGAACGTGTGGAAATTGTATTTGTATTTGTGTGGAGAGATATGAAATTTATTCGACTGTATTTTATTTAGAAATTTTTTTGTAATCACTTAATTCTTTATTATTAACTGGTTAAATTGGCGATATTCTTATGTTTTTTGGTAGATTTTTAGTTATGTAAGTAATTTAAATTCGCGCACTTAAGCAATAAATGTTAGATGAATATAGATTAAAAGAATGCTGACTACGGACGATTCAAATTTGCGTCTATTCTTTGTGATTCATACCTACTTACATGAAGTGTCTTTGTTTTGACATTTGCTTTTGACCATAAACAATTTGCATAAATTACAGTCATTTTTCCTTAGCTCAGATTTTACAATATAATAATTGTAAAAAAAAGTTTCAAGAAATAGTGATGCATTATTTATTTGCATAATATAAGTCCTATTAAATAAATGATATGTATGTATGTATGTCATTTGTGTTAAAGTTTATTTAAAAAGTTTAAAAACCTTCAAATGCGTTTACTGAAGAAATGTATTTTTTGAGTGATCATACAACATGCACTTTGCTATATCGTACTGACATTCACAAAACTATGTATTCGTAAAATGGTATATCTGCCAGTACCAATAAAAAAAATTCATGAAACAGTAATGACATTTTTTTTTATTTGGTACAACAAACCTCCAATCAAATTAAGCAAACGATTTGGTAAATCAATCAAACAAATCTCCAAAACAAAACGAGAATAGTAAGAAAATGGCAAATGGCGCATTATATCATTTCAAATACCTAATATTTTTAGATTTAGGTATACCTATTCTTAAAACTGTTTTTTTTTTGTTGTATGGCGACGCAAACACACTATCCCATTTAACGTGTCTTCATTCATAAATATTCAGTTCGTTTACAAAAAAGATCCCAAAAGGATTTTCTTAATCCCATTTGAGCAATGGGAATGGGATATATAAATTGGTGCGGGGAAATAAATCCACGGGAACTAACTCCACTGAGAGATTTAGTTCCCACTCAGTGGGTGGTGCTAAGTGGGAACGAACTCCACTTTCTTATGGGAATTTAGTACACATTCAAAAATATGAAGAGGGAACTAATTTCTAACAACAACAGCTTCAAATTACAGTTAGTTATCAAATTCTTGAAACTTGTTCGATTTTGATGAGTACAGTCGAACATCAGTCTTAAGCAATTTAAGAAATTAGTGCGTAGTGTGAATAAAAATTAAAATAAAAAATTAAAAGCATGGAAAATAAAATTGAATTTATTACCGGGTTTCGTAAAAATAGTGTATTAATTTATGACCGTGAAGAAAAACAAATTTTATGTTAAAAAATATACTCGAAATAATATTTCACGTTACATTTGCTATTATGGTCAAAATTGCAAGGGGAGCTTAGTTATTGATGATCAAGGTGATAAAAAACTAATAAAACATTGTCCCCAAATTTTTGCAGAGCCAAAAAAGAATATAAAGTTTTTGTATTTCAATACAATGAACAATAATTTTTTGATACGGTGATAATACAAAAATTAGGAAAAACAAAAAAAGTTTATTTTCAACATTATTTTCGGGATCTCAGTATTTTAACTCCCTTTTTCGGGGTCACACCCGCTCACGCAACTCCGTTGCTCCGCTTAGGGTATGTAAAGTCGCCAGGCAGGTGCCAATATCAACAGCTTTTTTGAATAAAAGCACTTGTGGGTGGCACGCTTCGCGGGATCTCAGGATTTAAAGTGCTCCAAGTTGTGTCATTTAGTGATTTTTATTAAGTGGGACATTAGCCCCAAAATTTTTATTTGGGGCTTCGGTCTTACTTGGGTGGGACTTAGGGCCCAAATAAGATTTCGGTTTTATGTCCCACCGAAGTGAGACATAAGCCCCAAAAAAAAAAGTTGGGCGTTATGTCCCTGGGTCCTATATCCCTGCGCCTTATTCTACTTGCTTCTTCTTTTAAAAAGTGGGAATTAATTTCAAACTCAAGGAGAACTTAAATCACACATTTTTTTCGGAATTAGATTCCCAGTTAGGATGGGAACTAAATCCACTTTACTAAAGTGGTTCTCACTAAGTGGGAACTAAATCCCTCAGTGGAGTTAGTTCCCGTGGATTTGTTTCCCCGCACCATATAAATTAGCATATACGAAGACCAATTATATCATTAAAATGATTTTAAAGCTACTAGCCGTTTGAGAAATGTTCGGTTTCCACTTCTATTTATAATCATTCAATGAATATATATTTTTTAATAGTATTAAATTTATTCATTTGAAATGAAAAAAAAAAATTAGCCACGCTCGAGATAACATTTTTGTAGAAAGTTCATATCTCTTCTAATTCTCTACGTCACTGTGCACTGACATCGTCAGATTATTAAAATTACACGTTTTAGGATGTGAATTTCTACTTGTACACAGGGTGTATCCCCCTCATTATAATCTGCCACCCTTCAGGAATTACACATAACAAGCATGTAAAAATCATTTTTTTATCATTTTTGTGTGCATCCATAAATAAAGTTTGTGCTTATAAATAAAACCTCTGATTAGCTAGGTCCTCAAATAAATGTATGGTAGTTTATGTATGTTATGATACAAGCTTGGAAAGTCAGTGGACGAAATTTAAGAAATAACATTAGAGTAATTCTTTCTCTAAAGGTCAATATGTCCATGAACATGATTTCAAGGCAAAAGTGCAGATACACCTTATATCTGTTTAAGGAAGACAAACATTCTATTTGGACAAGTCAAATAAGACCTAAGTGGACACTATATATTTTGAAAGAAACAATCTCATTACTTCAAATCTACATGAAAATGAATAAACATTGATGCGAACTAATGAGAGCTATAGGTGCATCAAGGCCAAACATTAGCCTAACATGCGCACACTCCTCACAGAAGAAAAGGATGTCAACACCGAAAATATGTTGTTCGAGCTTTTGAAAAAAAATATTAATATTAAAATTTTTTAGAGAGATTTGAATGCCAAGCAAGAAGACATCTTTGGTAAAATAATCGGGAAAAACAGCCTGTAGGACACCACTTTCAATGACTGATTTAAGCTAATCGATTTTGCGATGATGGGGCGAATTGTCATAGTAGCCATTATGCAATTTTCACTCCTCAATATCCACAAGGAACTTTATGCTCTACGAGCAGAAAAGGAGAGAGGAACACCGACTTCTCAGAATTAAAACTAGAAAAATTTGGAGTTTTTCAAAGTAGCTGGAGATAGTTTGTGATCAATGGTCGGAAGAAAGCATGCCCTATGAATGGAACGTCAATATTGTTTGAGACACTCTAAACTGCACCATTTATAGAGGAATCAGTCACCTCAACATCGCTACAAAATCTTTTCTGCTGTAATATGTGAACAATTCGCGACATTGCGTAAGGGTTTGAAACAACTTAACCGGACATTTTGTTGCTTCAAAAAGCTTTAGAAAATGTAATGAGCTGTCTTGTAATTTCCTTAACATTGTTCTTAAAAAAATAGAGTAGAGATCCACCCTAGAGGCAATATATATATGTTATACCAGACCACCAACACCAACCCTTACCAGAGATAATCACTTATTAATTCCTAAACACATAAACACACAACCATGCAGCAATCTACATTATAACGATTGCTCATTGGTTATAGATTTAATAAGTCTGTTCTGCGAAACAGTATAAGTATAGAAGGCAACAAGCCTCATGAGGTTAATATCACGGAAGAAACAGCACGAATCGCTGCTTCAAAATAAATATAACGCTTTAAACTCAAATTTAAATCGGTGTTTTTATTTTTTATTTCGTTACCTCAATCAAAATTGTCGCAGTCGGTAGGATAGCTATTAAAAATTATCCGTGAAACGAATCGCAGCATACGATTTAAAAAATAAATTTGAACGAAAATCAAAGTGAAATTAAAATCAGTGAAAGTGAACTTAAGAATTCATATCTGAACGCATATCAGAGACACTACATTGTGGAAAAAATTACTTAGTGATCAAAATAAAAGTAAATTATTAATATCACAAAATCTTGTAGAGAGAAAGTAATTTAAAAAAAAAAAAACTAACGTAAAAAAGTGAAAATAAATAAACTTTAAAAACTCTAACGCATAAAAAGTGAAAATAAATAAACTTCAAAAACTCTAACGTATTTATGAGCAAGTTCATAAATAAATTTAAAAAAACAAAAGGAAAGGCGAAGCTCCAGCTTTTATAAACAAAAATTTCCAGTAGAAGAAACATCAAGTGACACAGAAAGAAACAGTGGAAATCAAAAACATGACTCAAACTCAACCACTTACAATCGAACAACAACTACAGTAACAACAGCAGCAACAACACCAACAACAACAAAATAATACAATGCAACAGGTAAAAAGAGAATTAAATTTAGATCCATTAAAATATATAGAAAAGCTTAGTACTTTCGATGGTAAAACAGAAAATTTACCTATATTTTTAAGTAACGTAGATGGTATTATACCCACCCTTAACGATTATTCAGATCAATCACAAAAAATGTGCATTAATATATTAAAAAGTAAATTTACTGGTGAAGCTAGAACGGCTATAGAAATTCATACACATCTTAGCAAATGCTTATTCTTAATTTTGGCGGTTTTAAAAACTGTTTTCAGTTGTATGACGATCTCAGAAATTCGCAATATAGAGGGGATGTCTACCAATTTTATAGTCATATTCAGAAAATATTGAGTATCTTAAATCAAAAATCTGTACAAGAAAATAGAACATACGAAATCGTTAGAAACAACGACACAGCTTTGACTGTCTTCAAAGAAAAATTACCCTCTAATATGAGAATAATCTTGTACTCATTAAAACCACATTCACTACAACAAGCTCTTTACGAACTTGTACAAGCTGGTTTTACAACTAACCAATACAGTGATCAAAGACAACCTAGTTCCAATTATAGAGAACACAAAAACCAAAATAAAAGTTACCAACAAAACAAAGATCACAAGAACTTAAAACTCTTTCCAGGTAATTAAAATAACCAACAACATAAAAACTATAATATTCAAAATAACTGGCAAACAAAACAATATGTGCCAAATAACAACTTTCAAAGACAAAGCAATAATTATAACCATCAAAATAGATATATGTAATAACTACGAAAATAGTTTTAATCAAAATTACAATCCAAACAACTATAGGCAACAACCTCAGAGGTTCGAACCTATAGATGCAGACCCAAGATCGTCGAAAATAAGGTGTACCACTCAAAATGAGCCAAAAACGAATTATAACGAAGACAATGCAAATTTTCGGTTATGTGCCTCGGAGCCTCAAAACAACGATCACTCCCTTTTTATTAAACTAACAAAAAATAATAAAACATTAATGCCCAATTTCATAAACAACTTTTAAACATTTAAAAGGATTTTAAACTATAAAATGGGATATTTTGGTTTCACCAAGCGTTTTTAAAGTAAACAAGCTTTTAAACACCTTTTAAAACTAAATGCCCATTTTTGGCTCACTAAATTTTAAAAGTCTCATTAAAAAATTAATATGACAGATTGACGGCTGATGTTTTGTTTTGTAAAATTTTTATTCTCAATATTTGGAGATACAGAATGAATAGGTAAACAAATTCAATTCATTACTATTTATAAAATCATTTTTATGATTTTAATTTTTAATTAGAATATTAGATTGGTCATCTTTATTTGACGAAGAAGAACAATATATAGTTATTCGCCGTTCAAGAGTATTCCGCGTTCACAAGAATCCATTTTCAGACTATGATGAGGTTCCGACTTTCCAAAGCATCTGTGGATTAGTTGTTGAGTTTGTTTGGTCATCATTTGGAGCATAAAACTAAGCGAAATAAACCCGTCAGTGCATTAAATCAAGTGCTTATTACTTTAAGATTTTATGCCACAGGATCTTTCCAAATCTGCGTCGGAGATATGTTTAATATCTTAAAATCAACTGTTTGCCGCATCGTACGAAAAGTAACCCACCATATAGCATTAATGAGACCGCAATTTATTACACTTCCTACTGATCGTCATGATATGATGAACGTTCAAAACAAATTCTACGGCTTTTGCTAGATTTCCGAATGTTCTTGGTGCAATCGATTGTACACACATTAGAATTCAGTCACCTGGTGGAGCGGAAGCAGAAGTTTATAGGAACAGAAAAGGATGGTTTTCAATTAACACTCAATGCGTATGCGACAGTAATTTGAAATTCATTGATGTTGTGGCACGATGGCCAGGAAGTGGGCATGATGCTAATATTTTGACGATTCACTTCTTCATGCTAGATTTGAAAACAATGAATTTTCAAATTGTTATCTACTTGGTGATGGTGGCTATCCGTGTAGAAATTATTTATTGACCCCAATACTAAATCCTAATACTACAGCTCAGATTGCCTACAACAAATCTCAAATAAAAACTAAAAATGTAATTGGGGTTTGGAAAAGGTGTTTTCCTTACCTTTCTATCGGTATGTGATGTGCATAGAAATAAAAACAATAATGGCAGTCATTGTTGCAACAACAGTTTTGCATAATATCTGTATTGAAATTGGAGACGAAGTTACTCCGTCGAACGACAATCCAAATGATGCAGAAGTATTAGTACCAGCTTTTACAAACTTTGAATTACAAATCGCAAACGAAAACAATACTGCAGCACGGAACCAACTAGTAGATACATTTTTTAACGGCTAAACGTATTCGAACACGTTTCGTATGTAATATTGGTTCTTTTCTTTAAAAAAAATAAAACAACTGTTGAGATTAACGCAATATATAAATAGGTATCTTTATTTTTGGATAAATGGATATACATATGTATGTATACAACTATTGGTGAGCTTGTTTGTATAGCTCTTTTTTTTTCAGTAGAAGATCGATCTCTTTGATTTTAAGCTTTACTTCAAGGATGTTCTCCAATTTTTTTTTTTCTTAAAGGGAGCAAATTTCATCACATTTGTGAAGGTTGGTTCAGACCTTTTTGGTCATTCTTCCTTTTGCTTTTGCTTTTTGAACGAAGTTTTTTGAAGTTGATGGAGCAGGTGGCGATATCGCAATAATTTCACTATTGTCGTTCGACGGAGGTACTATTTGGAATTCTTCCAAGTACATCAACGGAATCGCTTCCTTCTTTGCTATTAAAGTCCGCATTGGAATCGTACATTCGCAAATTTGCGATTGTTGTCATTTATTTCAACATATAATGCTTTCTCTTTTTTTCTTACACAATTCGCTTAATAGAAAGAAAAAAGGGGTTTTATTTTTACAGGGTTGTGAAGAGGACTCTATTTTAACTAAAATATCCCTGAAATTTCCCATTTTAAGCTTGGTGAAACTGACAAAATTTAAAGGCCTGATAAAATTTAAAAAGCTTTTAGATAAAAGTGCTTTTAGTGTTTGTTTATGAAATCGGACATAAGACTATTAGTAGATACCGGTGCCACAAATAGCCTTTTAAGAGAAAAAGATGCACCAGCAGAATATATAAAAATTAGGGAACAACCACTAAAAATCCATACTGTTGGAAATCCAATCGAAATAAGTAAAGATTTAATAATTCCAAAAGAAAAATTTATATTTTCAGTAGTTAGGTTAGGTTAGGTTAATGTGGCTGTGGATACAAAAACCACACACTTAGGCCAGAAGAAAGGCCCATTGTGATACCACATGAATCTAGAGAATTACTTCCCACTAGTCGAACCATTTTGAGCTTTTTATAAAGCGAAGGAGATATCTGATATCCTTTTTAGCTAGTTCACTGGGATCATCAAAAGAGTATTCTCCCAGATGAAGTTTGCGTCTTCGTGAAAGAGCAGGGCAGGTGCAGAGGAGGTGAGAGATTGATTCTTCTTCTTCCTCGTCCATGCAGCTCCTGCAGAAGTCATTTGAGGCTACACCAAGTCGTATTGCGTGTCTTCCTATAAGACAGTGTCCCGTAAGGACACCTATTAGGGATAACAAGTCTTTAGAGCGCTTTAGGTCCAATGAAGGCCATATTAGTTTTGTGGCTGCGCATGTTGGTAAATTGTACCACCTAGAGTTTGCTATCTCGAAAGCTTTTTCTTTTAGCAGAAGTTTACATGTAGCTATCGGTATACCTATCTTCTCCCTTTCAGGTGAAATAGGTATGACGGTTCCATTTTTAGCGAGTTCATCGGCTCTACAATTTCCTGCGATGTCTCTGTGGCCCGGCACCCAGCATAGGTGAATGTTAAATTGCTGCGCCATCTCCATAAGAGATGATCGACAATCGAGGGCCGTTAGAGAGTTGGTTGAGACACCGTCAAGAGACTTGATAGCAGCCTGACTGTCAGAGAAGATGCGTATATCAGAAGTTGATATCACGTTTTCTCTTAGCCAAGAGAGAACCTCTTTGATCGCTAAAATTTCCGCTTGGAAGACGCTACAATGATTAGGGAGGCGTAATGAGATGCTTAGATTAAGCTTTTCTGAGTACATACCACTACCAACTCCCTCATTTGTCTTGGATCCATCTGTATAAAAATGGATGCTTTTGTCATCCAGGAGTTTTTTATCTTCCCATTCATCCCTGGATGGAATGGATACCTGGAAGTTTTTACCAAATTGGGGTTTTGGGATAGTGTAGTCTATGTACTTTGGTATAGAACCAAAGAGGTTCAGAATGATGGAGTGCCCAACATTGTTGTTGGTCCACTGAGATGAGGCGTTGAGTCTTATGGCTGTACTCGCTGCCACTTGTTTGCTGAAAATGTCGAGGGGTGTCAGATGGAGGAGAGTGTCCAACGCTGCTGAGGGTGTGGTTCTCAAAGCCCCGCTAATGCAGAGACATGCAGTGCGTTGGACTCTGCTGAGTTTGTCGCAATATGTGACTTTCTCCAGTGCAGTCCACCACACTGCAACCCCGTACATAAGTATTGGTCGGATGATCGATGTGTATAGCCAATAAGTTATGCGAGGTTGAAAACCCCATTTGTTTCCTATGGCTTTCTTGCAAAGGAAAAGAGCTGCTGTAGCTTTTTTAACTCTTTCCTGAATATTAGGTTTCCAACTTAATTTTTTGTCCAATATCAGACCAAGATATTTGGCCTCATTGGTGAAAATTAGTGGTACACCTTTTATTGAGGGAGGTACAATTTCTGGGATCTTGTATTTCCGCGTAAAAAGGACGAGGTCTGTTTTTTGAGGATTAATACTAAGTCCACAGTGATCTGCCCATCTAGTGAGCATATTGAGTGCGTTTTGGAGGAGGTCTCTCAGTGTATTTGGATGTTCTCCTATGACGGCGATATCAACATCATCGGCATACGCAATCACTCTGTAGCCTTCTCTCTCAAGGGATATTAGTAGCTCGTTAACCACTATGTTCCACAGGAGAGGGGACAGAACACCACCTTGCGGAGTGCCTCTACTGACAGACCTTTTCGCACAAAAATCCCCCATCTTAGAGTTGATGATCCTGCTTTTTAGCATTAGATTTATCAATTCACAGAGTGAGTATTCGACGTTTAGGGTCGTCATAGCAGAAGTGATAGCGGATGTGTCAACGTTGTTGAAAGCGCCTTCAATATCTAGGAAGGCCACCATGGTATATTGTTTTTGTTCTAGGGAATATTCGATAGTTCTTACTAAGGTGTGCAAGGCTGTTTCTACCGATTTCCCTTTGCAGTAAGCATGCTGAGACATCGATAGTCTCTTATCAATGCTGTTACGTACGTGGATATCAATCAAACGTTCCAGAGCCTTGAGAATGAATGATGATAGGCTAATAGGTCTTAGATCTTTAGGGTTGACATGCGAACATTTGCCCGCCTTGGGAATGAAAACTACCTTTACTTCTCTCCATCGCTGAGGTATATGGACCATATCTAGACAACTCTTAAAAATCATCTCAATGATGGGCAGAGTTATGTCAGTCGTAAATTGTAACTCAGCTGGTATGATGTGATCTGGCCCTGGAGATTTGTAAGGTTTGAAACTATTCAGAGCCCAAGTCAATTTCTCTTTAGTAACAAGACCTTGAGGAAAAGATAAGTTAATACCCGATCCAGGATGGTTTGTTGTATTAACGTATTTGGAGCTATCAGGAAAGTGGGTGTCAAGTAGCAGGTTTAGCGTTTCTTCGCAAGAGTTAGTCCAAGTACCATCCAAGTTTTTAAGACAACTAGGCATGGTTGGATTTGTCGAGAGAATCTTCCTTATCCTTGATGCCTCCGAGGATTCTTCTATTGAGCTACAGAAGGATCTCCAAGAGGATCTTTTGGCTATTCTCAATTCCTGTTTATATTTTTTGAGGGATTCCTTATAGGAGTCCCAGTCTTGTGGATGTCTAGTCTTTTTAGCACGATTAAAAAGCCTTCTACAGCCTTTCCGGAGTAAACCCAGTTCAGCAGCCCACCAATATGGTTTCTTCTTTCCCCGCACTGTAGTGAGGGGGCAGGCAGTTTCCATGGCTTTATTAAGGGCTGCTGTAAGCTCGTCGACTTTTTGATCGAGTTCAAAAGCGCATAAGGGCGGATCATAAAGTTCTGGTTTAATCAGATTCTTCAGAGTTGCCCTATATTTTGGCCAATCTGTTTTCCTATAGTTTCGGAATTGGATCGGTTTTGGAAACTCTTCAATAAGTGTGAATTGGATGTATCTATGATCGGAGAACGAGTGCTCCTTTGATACTCTCCAATTCAATATTTTATTTGAGAGATGTAAAGAGACAAGAGTCATATCTAAAACTTCTTGTCGATTTTTAGTAACGAAGGTTGGTTCACTACCTACATTACATACTACCAGATTAGTTGTTAAAATATAATCAAAAAGAGACTCACCTCTGTCATTTATATCGGTACTACCCCACGTAGTATGGTGCGCATTGGCGTCACAACCGATAATTATGTTGGTTTTAAGTCTTGTTGATTCAGCGACCGTCCTCTCCAGAGTGGTACCAGGTAGTGGGCCCTGGTGGTCGTGGCCCAAATACGCTGATACCAGCCAGTAGGTATGGTTGTCTATTACCATACTGGCTGTGGTGACGTCTTTATCACTGAAATTAGGGAGTAAAAATACGTTTAGATTACGTTTTACTAGTATGCAGGACCTTGGGTTACCTTTTCCTGTTACATATATCACGTAGTAGCCAGGAGTTCTCAATCCTCGAACCAGGGATTTCACAATCCAGGGCTCTTGGATGAGAACGACATCTTCTCCAGTTTTTGTCAGGCGGAGAAGTAAGGAAGCCGAAACCGTTTTGGAGTGTTGGAGGTTAATCTGTAGTATTTGCAGCATTTTGGCTACAAGTCGGCAGATCAACCTCCACCACTGTTGAATCCAGCTCATCCAGATCAGACGAAGAGGAACCTAATAGTTCATCTTCTTCATCACTGGGGAGAACTTTGTCGTTTGAGTTGTCGGTCTCCATTAGGGATAAACCTCCGACGTTTTTAGAAGAAGACTGTGCTGCGACAGAAGAGGGCCCTGCCACATTCTCATCCACACCCAAGGATGGGAAGGTGATGTTAGCACTGGGACCCCCTACGTCTTGCGGCACAGCTTCTGATGCGGGCTCGGAGGAAGACTGTGCTGCGACAGAAGAGGGCCCAGGTACAACATCATCCACATCCAAGGAAGGGAAGGTGATTGTAGCACTGGAACCCCCAACGTCTTGCGACACAGCTTCCGAAAAGGGTTGTGGAGGCTCGCATGAAGCGTCTACCTCATCGTTTTTGTAGATACGTAGCGTGATTGTCCCGAAACCGTATCTTATCACTCCCTTATCTCTCGCCAGAGAAGCCACAGAGTCTTTATTGATTACGATTATCGCACTTCGATAAAGACCCTTTGGCTCCTCCAGTTTCGCGATCTTCCAGTCGTGACAAGGAAGGTCCGGGTTGCTAATCTTAATAATCTCGCGTATGTCATCCGGACATGAGGGTTCTTTAGGGATCCAAGCGCGAGCTCTCGGCCTGCATGGAATGTCTTCCTTTGCAACGACCTCGAGTTTTGCGCCTGGCCAAACTTCGCCCAGCATGCCGACAGCAAGCGTATAGAGATCGCGCGACCTCTGATCGTTACAAGCGATGAGCTTGACATGACCTTGATGCCAACCCTCATCGCTTGTTACAGGCGGTGGACCCGGATGATCCCGCATGACTTTTAAAAAGCCAGCCGAGAGCTTCAGATTCACCATCTGCCAACGGTCAGAAGTAATCGTGCCATCAATATTGCTCCTATCGATGACCGCAATTACGATCTTATTTGAATCCTTAAGCACATCACTAAAAGGTTTAGTGAGAGGTACTCGAGGAATATTGGGAGTGCTGGTGTTTTGCACTTTGGGTTTTTTCGGGACGGGAGTGGACTCCTCCAAAGACCTTTGTCGCTTTGACGTGGAGTCGTGGCGACTAGTGTTGTCTAGAATGGATTTAGCCCACTCCAGCTTTTTGCTAAGGATGGGATTACTTCCATCCCCCAGTGTTGAACCAGAGGATTTTATAATCCTCATCGCATTCCGTCGTTGTTTATACGAGCTCCTAGGAGCATACTGGAGAGGTTTACTCTCTTTAGTAGTGGAAAGATCATTTTTCACGAACTTTCCACTACCGACATGAGGAAGCGTTTTCGCCAATTGTACATCCTGCACCGCACTAGAAGAAGGGCAGTGACTTGGCACAGGCCCTTTTCCGGTGCTCGGCGCAGGAGTAACGACAGCCAGCGTTGCCGCCGAACTGCCGCCCGGTGTGGATACATCCTGCACCGCACTAGAAGAAGGGCAGCGACTTGGCACAGACCCTTTTCCGGTGCTCGGCACAGGAGTAACGACAGCCGACGTTGCCGCCGAGCTGCCGCCCGGTGTAGCTGGAATACCGGTGCCGGTTTGACGCTTTTGCTTCCAGTACTGTTTTTGTTTTTGTTTTTGGTTTTGTTTTTGATTTGAATTCATTAGGATTCCCACGAGTAGCGAAGTAAAGGGGGGGTCCATCTGTGCAGAGATTCGCTTACACAGATAAGGCTAGCTAATCCGGAGGTCGCCTGGTATCCGGATACTCCGTTAACGACTGAGCTATTTTTAGAAATTGGGCCCTCAGCCTGGCTGATCATCGGCACGGGTCGTATAACACCTTAGATCCAGCCCAATTGGGAAGTTGAAGGGAAGGATATGTTTTGGAGCAGGAGAGACGAACAGCAATTACGCCATAAGCGTCCCAGAAGGGAACTAGGTTGACATATAGTGATACACTATATATTCGGGAGATAAGGAGACATCAGCCAGCATAGTAACACAAAGCCGACGGAGGAGGGGGTAGGGATTTTGAGGGGTAGGGGTGAGCGACCTTTGGTTTCAGGACTCTTCTGGAGAAATAATTCCCGAGAATCATTGACCTTACTCAGCTTCTACAACTCGACAAGTTCGACGCTCAGGTAGAAGTATTTTCAGTAGTAGAAGATTGTGAATTTCAACTAAATGATTTCCATGTAAACTACAATGGATTACTTGGGAATAACATCCTTATTCCAAATAATAGTGAAATTCGGTATAAAGGGAAAGTATTAAAAATGAATGATCAGATTATACCCATATTCTTCAGTCCTCATAAACACACATAGACATCTGGTTTATAAGCAACAACCAAAAGTAGGATGCAGGAAAAAGGGTTTTTAGGTCAATTCGGCGGATGATATATACCATGCTGCTATAAAACCTAAATAAATCTTTCTGAATTCGACTTTGTTCTACATTATGAATGGCAGAATTGTTAGTATTATTATTATATTATATTATTATAGATAAATTCAGTTAATATACAGCAGTAGAAATGATTAGAAATAAAACTCATATAGACGCAATAAACGCACTAACGAAAATATTTTCATACATGAACATCCCTGAAAAAATCACACTTGGTAACGAGAATGCCTTTGTCTCAGAAACTATGAAAACCCATTTAGAGAATTTAGGTAGGTATACAACTACACTATTGCAAAGCAAGTAGACATACAGGGAACTCAACTCAGCCATAGAAGGAGTCCACAGTACTCTGAACGAACATTTACGACTGCTCTCTGATACTAGAAGTCCAGTCGATCTAGTAATCAAAGCAATAGAGGTTTACAACAAAACCATACACCTAACAACGAAAGAAAGGCCAATCGACATCCACTTAGGGAAAGCCGATATCCAGGTAATTTTTAAACGTATAAAAGATACAAAATTAAAAACTTTAAAAAAGATAAACAAAAGTAGAAAGACGAAGATATTGACGAAAAATTTGCGAGAATCACCGCACTAGAAAAAATAAAAAACAAAATGACTCCAAGACATAGTGAAGTGAAGGTAATAAATAATGCAAATAAAAAATATATCCTCCAAGAAGGAAATAGATATAGAAAATTTCCAAACAGAATTTTACATAAGGATCAATTTAGAAAAAAGAAAAACAATTATAATTACAGAATCCCAAATTCCTGACAATGACAACTGTAATAATGATACTTATGATCACCCAGACCCAGAGCCAGTCCATCCACATCACGGAAATCACCAAGGAGTATCAAATAATTCAACTTAATAGTATGTTTCTAATTAAAGACTTCTTAAAAATTATATACACATAATAAATTTAACAAAACTGGAGAATTTAATTCACTCCTAGAAAACCAAGTCAGAACTTTACCCATAATTTAGATATACAAAATTTAATGACTCATACCAGAAAACAGTTCGAAACTTTAGTCCACATAAAAGATCAAAAAGAGGTTTAGTAAATATCATAGGCAAAAGTCTACATTTAATTTGCGGAACTATGGACGATGATGATCGATCAAGTATAGAAGACAGATTAAATTTAGTAGAATCTATTGCACATAATATTATAGAAAATTCAAACAATCAAATAAGTATAAATACACATTTTGACGATCAAATAAACCATCTCACTGAACATTTTAATGAAAAAGAAGATACATTTGGCTTATATTTAGACAAATATAAAACATATGATGAAGAGATAAACAAAATAAAATTAGAAATGGAAATTAAAGATAGCATCCACCAAGTATTGCTTAATATAGAAAAAATAAAAGATGTCATATTAACTAGTAGACTTAACGACTTAAGTAGAGATATTCTTTCAGACGAAGAAATTACACAATTTAAAATAGATTTCGAAGTCTTAAAAGAAATTAAACTAAACTTAGCAACCTCTACAAATAAAATCATATTTGTTATAGAAGTAACAAATTATTCAACTAAAGAATTTACTAAATATTATTTAAAAGCTTTTCCAAACACTTTCAGACAATCAATTAAATTTGTAAATATATATTAATGTATTAAAATACGAAAACGATCTTTATTTTCCTACAAAATACATACAAAATCTAACTAGAATAACAGATCAATGTATTTAAAATATTTTTAAGGATAAAATGATTTGTAATTATGAAAATGATACAAACGAAAACAAAATAATTGAAATTGGAAACAATTATTTAGCTCTTTTAAACCCAAATAGAGTAACTTTAAATCAAAATTGTAATAATTTGTTGAACTTAACAATTGAAGGGAATTACTTAATAAAAATTGAGAATTGTAAAATTTATTTAAATAATAAAACATTCAATAAAAAAGGATATTCAAATGAATTAATTATCCCAAATATAAGTAAAAACCTAACACTTAAAGAAACTAAGGATATAACTTTAAAAAAATTATATTATGAACATATAAAAAATACTGAAAAAATTATAGAAATTCATTCAAAACACAATTAAATTGTCTACTCCTCATATTCTTTATTAATAATCATTGTAATATTAATGTTAACAATATTACTTATTAAATGTAAAACAAAAAAGTAATAACCAATGTAAATCTTCCGATGGTTTCTTTTAAATCCTCGGAAGATTCTAATGAAGGAGTTATTATATTAGAAAGCTCCACAACACAAAAACCAAATGATTTCATTTTTAATACTAACGCACATTCAACAATGTCATTACAACCATAGTTACATTCTTTAAAATGAATAAAGATAATAAATCAAAAAAAATTATATTTAAACCATATTAAAATTATATAGTTTTCATATATACTATCAACTATAACAATTATAATAAAATGAAGAATCATATTGTATGTCTCATTATATTAATTAAATCATTCTTTGATAAATAATAATAATAATGAAAAAATAAATCTTCCAAGGGTCTCATTTCAACCCATAGAAGACTCTTCGGGGGGAGGTGTTATATCAGACCACCAACCCTTACCAGAAATAATTACTTATTAATTACTAAACACACATACACACATAACCATGCAGCAATCTACATTGTAACGATCGCTCATTGGTTATAGATTTAATTAGTCTGTTCTGCGAAACAGTATAAGTATAGAAGGCAACAAGCCTCATGAGGTTAATATCACGGAAGAAACAGCACGAATCACTGCTTCAAAATAAATATAACGTTTTAAACTAAAATTTAAATCGGTGTTTTTATTACTTATTTCGTTACCTCAATCAAAATGTATATAATAATTATATATTATACATACTTCGAAAGCCTGTCCAATTACTCACGTAAGCTGGCGACAGCGCGATGGTACTGGGGATCTGGTGAGGCAAAAATGGTTTTAGCTTTTAATGAGGGCAAAACACATGCTATCATAGATAAAGTACCTACAAAATCGCCTTCTCGGTCAAATCGTCATTATCGACAATTATTGTAACTTTGAGGTAGTTAATGACTTTGTCTACACGGGCTTTACTATGAATATTTAAAGAAAACAAAACAGTTAAGATCAAACCAAGAATGACTCTTGGTGACTTCTTTTTCTTTGTTCTAAGAAATTGATTAGTAAAGAAACTAAAGTTTCTCTGCATAAGACCCTTATAATCCCCGTCCTGTAAACCAATCAGAACGTCTTCAAAACAACGCCGACAGGACAGCGCAATAGAGGAGGGCCGCTGACCAGTTGGAGCTTACTTGTGGAAAATGACCTCACTTAACTTGGATTGCGGAACTGTTGGTTCTTAGTCCAGACAGGCTTATAGCGTTAGCTTAAATAATAAAGTAAGTAAGTACCAATTATGTATTTGCACACAAACAAAATCTATTGTCTGAATTCAAAATTTTGTATTTTTTTAATTAGCAATCCGACTGAAATATACAAAAACACACGAATAGCATTTTTGAACCAATTTTTATCGTATTTGAGTATAAAATAAACAAATAAAATGTACATACATATATACACTAACCGTGAGATCTTAGGTTTACTTCTTAAAACCTTTATAGAGTAGATTTCGGTAATTTTTTGTCACAATTAAAAAATATTTTTAACTTAAAAATTGGTTGACTGTTTTTTTTTTTGTTTTAGATTTCCGGAGCTTTTGTAGCTGCTGGATGCTTATGGGTTCTGAATGATCCTATGTTTTCTTTGATGTTAACTGAGTCTGGACGGTTTTTGAAATCGATCGTTTACTTAGTTCTATTTGCCTGTTTTATTATACTTTTGAGTGCATGGCTCGCTTGTTACAGCATTTTGAAAAAATCGACATACTCACTTGTAACTGTAAGTCAATACAAATTAACGAATCAAAAGTTAAAATTATAAATAAGTTTTCTTTTGTCTATAGTTCCTTTTAACTTTAGTAATTGTAGTTGGAATTAAAGTTACAGTCGGTACTTTGATATCTTATAACAAAGATCGAATTAGCGATTTTTTAATAGCTTCTGTAAGATACTCGATCCAGCAAGAATATGGACAGATAAGTACAGCCACTGTTACATTTGACCTCATTCAGAAAAACGTAGGTAATTTAGACTTAACAAAAATAATGTTGGTAATAAAACCTAATTTTAGTTTAAATGTTGCGGAGCGGATGGTCCTATAGATTGGATGTCAAGCCAATATAACAATGTTGGCCAAGAAGATCTAGCCAATATTGCATTTTCATCTTTAAATTTGTTCTACAGTATCCCAGAATCCTGTTGCCGGCATGAAATAAGCGATGTTGCTTGTGAAATTGCTCGAAAGCGGAAGGTTGGTGCAAGTCTCCACGCAGGAATAAACAATCAAGTAGGTTTTCAATTTTGATTTTAATAATACAGCCTTATGTTATAAATTTTCTCCTTAGGGCTGCGTACGAAAGTTAACTGAAATAGTTTTACATAATTCTGGATTACTATATACAACTTTTATAGTCGTTATATTTGTAGAAATAAGTGTTCTGGGATTAACTTTATATTTATGTTGTAATATATTTCAGAAAAAAAAATAAATTAAGTAAATTCTCAACTTCTTAATATATAATTTCAAGAAATATATTGAAAATTTATTCTATCAGGATCAGGATTTTTTTTTAGAATTGCTACCTCAGACCAATGTTTTATTATGCTCTGAGACGAGTTAAATTTTGTTTCTTGTTTTTAATTGTTATACATATGTATGTAAATACACGTAAACTCAACGGTTCGAGATTATCAAATATAGTTAAATAAGTCCAGTAACTTTGTCATTCGAATAAAAGGAGACTTAACGTTAAATCCGGTATCCTAGCGAAGAATCCAGGATGGGAAAAAATCAGAAAAACCGCGAAAATTTCGCGTAGTATTTTTTTTTCATTATCATTATCATTATCATTATCATTATCATTATCATTATCATTATCATTATCATTATCATTATCATTATCATTATCATTATCATTATCATTATCATTATCATTATCATTATCATTATCATTATCATTATCATTATCATTATCATTATCATTATCATTATCATTATCATTATCATTATCATTATCATTATCATTATCATTATCATTATCATTATCATTATCATTATCATTATCATTATCATTATCATTATCATTATCATTATCATTATCATTATCATTATCATTATCATTATCATTATCATTATCATTATCATTATCATTATCATTATCATTATCATTATCATTATCATTATCATTATCATTATCATTATCATTATCATTATCATTATCATTATCATTATCATTATCATTATCATTATCATTATCATTATCATTATCATTATCATTATCATTATCATTATCATTATCATTATCATTATCATTATCATTATCATTATCATTATCATTATCATTATCATTATCATTATCATTATCATTATCATTATCATTATCATTATCATTATCATTATCATTATCATTATCATTATCATTATCATTATCATTATCATTATCATTATCATTATCATTATCATTATCATTATCATTATCATTATCATTATCATTATCATTATCATTATCATTATCATTATCATTATCATTATCATTATCATTATCATTATCATTATCATTATCATTATCATTATCATTATCATTATCATTATCATTATCATTATCATTATCATTATCATTATCATTATCATTATCATTATCATTATCATTATCATTATCATTATCATTATCATTATCATTATCGTTATCATTATCATTATCATTATCATTATCATTATCATTATCATTATCATTATCATTATCATTATCATTATCATTATCATTATCATTATCATTATCATTATCATTATCATTATCATTATCATTATCATTATCATTATCATTATCATTATCATTATCATTATCATTATCATTATCATTATCATTATCATTATCATTATCATTATCATTATCATTATCATTATCATTATCATTATCATTATCATTATCATTATCATTATCATTATCATTATCATTATCATTATCATTATCATTATCATTATCATTATCATTATCATTATCATTATCATTATCATTATCATTATCATTATCATTATCATTATCATTATCATTATCATTATCATTATCATTATCATTATCATTATCATTATCATTATCATTATCATTATCATTATCATTATCATTATCATTATCATTATCATTATCATTATCATTATCATTATCATTATCATTATCATTATCATTATCATTATCATTATCATTATCATTATCATTATCATTATCATTATCATTATCATTATCATTATCATTATCATTATCATTATCATTATCATTATCATTATCATTATCATTATCATTATCATTATCATTATCATTATCATTATCATTATCATTATCATTATCATTATCATTATCATTATCATTATCATTATCATTATCATTATCATTATCATTATCATTATCATTATCATTATCATTATCATTATCATTATCATTATCATTATCATTATCATTATCATTATCATTATCATTATCATTATCATTATCATTATCATTATCATTATCATTATCATTATCATTATCATTATCATTATCATTATCATTATCATTATCATTATCATTATCATTATCATTATCATTATCATTATCATTATCATTATCATTATCATTATCATTATCATTATCATTATCATTATCATTATCATTATCATTATCATTATCATTATCATTATCATTATCATTATCATTATCATTATCATTATCATTATCATTATCATTATCATTATCATTATCATTATCATTATCATTATCATTATCATTATCATTATCATTATCATTATCATTATCATTATCATTATCATTATCATTATCATTATCATTATCATTATCATTATCCTTATCATTATCATTATCATTATCATTATCATTATCATTATCATTATCATTATCATTATCATTATCATTATCATTATCATTATCATTATCATTATCATTATCATTATCATTATCATTATCATTATCATTATCATTATCATTATCATTATCATTATCATTATCATTATCATTATCATTATCATTATCATTATCATTATCATTATCATTATCATTATCATTATCATTATCATTATCATTATCATTATCATTATCATTATCATTATCATTATCATTATCATTATCATTATCATTATCATTATCATTATCATTATCATTATCATTATCATTATCATTATCATTATCATTATCATTATCATTATCATTATCATTATCATTATCATTATCATTATCATTATCATTATCATTATCATTATCATTATCATTATCATTATCATTATCATTATCATTATCATTATCATTATCATTATCATTATCATTATCATTATCATTATCATTATCATTATCATTATCATTATCATTATCATTATCATTATCATTATCATTATCATTATCATTATCATTATCATTATCATTATCATTATCATTATCATTATCATTATCATTATCATTATCATTATCATTATCATTATCATTATCATTATCATTATCATTATCATTATCATTATCATTATCATTATCATTATCATTATCATTATCATTATCATTATCATTATCATTATCATTATCATTATCATTATCATTATCATTATCATTATCATTATCATTATCATTATCATTATCATTATCATTATCATTATCATTATCATTATCATTATCATTATCATTATCATTATCATTATCATTATCATTATCATTATCATTATCATTATCATTATCATTATCATTATCATTATCATTATCATTATCATTATCATTATCATTATCATTATCATTATCATTATCATTATCATTATCATTATCATTATCATTATCATTATCATTATCATTATCATTATCATTATCATTATCATTATCATTATCATTATCATTATCATTATCATTATCATTATCATTATCATTATCATTATCATTATCATTATCATTATCATTATCATTATCATTATCATTATCATTATCATTATCATTATCATTATCATTATCATTATCATTATCATTATCATTATCATTATCATTATCATTATCATTATCATTATCATTATCATTATCATTATCATTATCATTATCATTATCATTATCATTATCATTATCATTATCATTATCATTATCATTATCATTATCATTATCATTATCATTATCATTATCATTATCATTATCATTATCATTATCATTATCATTATCATTATCATTATCATTATCATTATCATTATCATTATCATTATCATTATCATTATCATTATCATTATCATTATCATTATCATTATCATTATCATTATCATTATCATTATCATTATCATTATCATTATCATTATCATTATCATTATCATTATCATTATCATTATCATTATCATTATCATTATCATTATCATTATCATTATCATTATCATTATCATTATCATTATCATTATCATTATCATTATCATTATCATTATCATTATCATTATCATTATCATTATCATTATCATTATCATTATCATTATCATTATCATTATCATTATCATTATCATTATCATTATCATTATCATTATCATTATCATTATCATTATCATTATCATTATCATTATCATTATCATTATCATTATCATTATCATTATCATTATCATTATCATTATCATTATCATTATCATTATCATTATCATTATCATTATCATTATCATTATCATTATCATTATCATTATCATTATCATTATCATTATCATTATCATTATCATTATCATTATCATTATCATTATCATTATCATTATCATTATCATTATCATTATCATTATCATTATCATTATCATTATCATTATCATTATCATTATCATTATCATTATCATTATCATTATCATTATCATTATCATTATCATTATCATTATCATTATCATTATCATTATCATTATCATTATCATTATCATTATCATTATCATTATCATTATCATTATCATTATCATTATCATTATCATTATCATTATCATTATCATTATCATTATCATTATCATTATCATTATCATTATCATTATCATTATCATTATCATTATCATTATCATTATCATTATCATTATCATTATCATTATCATTATCATTATCATTATCATTATCATTATCATTATCATTATCATTATCATTATCATTATCATTATCATTATCATTATCATTATCATTATCATTATCATTATCATTATCATTATCATTATCATTATCATTATCATTATCATTATCATTATCATTATCATTATCATTATCATTATCATTATCATTATCATTATCATTATCATTATCATTATCATTATCATTATCATTATCATTATCATTATCATTATCATTATCATTATCATTATCATTATCATTATCATTATCATTATCATTATCATTATCATTATCATTATCATTATCATTATCATTATCATTATCATTATCATTATCATTATCATTATCATTATCATTATCATTATCATTATCATTATCATTATCATTATCATTATCATTATCATTATCATTATCATTATCATTATCATTATCATTATCATTATCATTATCATTATCATTATCATTATCATTATCATTATCATTATCATTATCATTATCATTATCATTATCATTATCATTATCATTATCATTATCATTATCATTATCATTATCATTATCATTATCATTATCATTATCATTATCATTATCATTATCATTATCATTATCATTATCATTATCATTATCATTATCATTATCATTATCATTATCATTATCATTATCATTATCATTATCATTATCATTATCATTATCATTATCATTATCATTATCATTATCATTATCATTATCATTATCATTATCATTATCATTATCATTATCATTATCATTATCATTATCATTATCATTATCATTATCATTATCATTATCATTATCATTATCATTATCATTATCATTATCATTATCATTATCATTATCATTATCATTATCATTATCATTATCATTATCATTATCATTATCATTATCATTATCATTATCATTATCATTATCATTATCATTATCATTATCATTATCATTATCATTATCATTATCATTATCATTATCATTATCATTATCATTATCATTATCATTATCATTATCATTATCATTATCATTATCATTATCATTATCATTATCATTATCATTATCATTATCATTATCATTATCATTATCATTATCATTATCATTATCATTATCATTATCATTATCATTATCATTATCATTATCATTATCATTATCATTATCATTATCATTATCATTATCATTATCATTATCATTATCATTATCATTATCATTATCATTATCATTATCATTATCATTATCATTATCATTATCATTATCATTATCATTATCATTATCATTATCATTATCATTATCATTATCATTATCATTATCATTATCATTATCATTATCATTATCATTATCATTATCATTATCATTATCATTATCATTATCATTATCATTATCATTATCATTATCATTATCATTATCATTATCATTATCATTATCATTATCATTATCATTATCATTATCATTATCATTATCATTATCATTATCATTATCATTATCATTATCATTATCATTATCATTATCATTATCATTATCATTATCATTATCATTATCATTATCATTATCATTATCATTATCATTATCATTATCATTATCATTATCATTATCATTATCATTATCATTATCATTATCATTATCATTATCATTATCATTATCATTATCATTATCATTATCATTATCATTATCATTATCATTATCATTATCATTATCATTATCATTATCATTATCATTATCATTATCATTATCATTATCATTATCATTATCATTATCATTATCATTATCATTATCATTATCATTATCATTATCATTATCATTATCATTATCATTATCATTATCATTATCATTATCATTATCATTATCATTATCATTATCATTATCATTATCATTATCATTATCATTATCATTATCATTATCATTATCATTATCATTATCATTATCATTATCATTATCATTATCATTATCATTATCATTATCATTATCATTATCATTATCATTATCATTATCATTATCATTATCATTATCATTATCATTATCATTATCATTATCATTATCATTATCATTATCATTATCATTATCATTATCATTATCATTATCATTATCATTATCATTATCATTATCATTATCATTATCATTATCATTATCATTATCATTATCATTATCATTATCATTATCATTATCATTATCATTATCATTATCATTATCATTATCATTATCATTATCATTATCATTATCATTATCATTATCATTATCATTATCATTATCATTATCATTATCATTATCATTATCATTATCATTATCATTATCATTATCATTATCATTATCATTATCATTATCATTATCATTATCATTATCATTATCATTATCATTATCATTATCATTATCATTATCATTATCATTATCATTATCATTATCATTATCATTATCATTATCATTATCATTATCATTATCATTATCATTATCATTATCATTATCATTATCATTATCATTATCATTATCATTATCATTATCATTATCATTATCATTATCATTATCATTATCATTATCATTATCATTATCATTATCATTATCATTATCATTATCATTATCATTATCATTATCATTATCATTATCATTATCATTATCATTATCATTATCATTATCATTATCATTATCATTATCATTATCATTATCATTATCATTATCATTATCATTATCATTATCATTATCATTATCATTATCATTATCATTATCATTATCATTATCATTATCATTATCATTATCATTATCATTATCATTATCATTATCATTATCATTATCATTATCATTATCATTATCATTATCATTATCATTATCATTATCATTATCATTATCATTATCATTATCATTATCATTATCATTATCATTATCATTATCATTATCATTATCATTATCATTATCATTATCATTATCATTATCATTATCATTATCATTATCATTATCATTATCATTATCATTATCATTATCATTATCATTATCATTATCATTATCATTATCATTATCATTATCATTATCATTATCATTATCATTATCATTATCATTATCATTATCATTATCATTATCATTATCATTATCATTATCATTATCATTATCATTATCATTATCATTATCATTATCATTATCATTATCATTATCATTATCATTATCATTATCATTATCATTATCATTATCATTATCATTATCATTATCATTATCATTATCATTATCATTATCATTATCATTATCATTATCATTATCATTATCATTATCATTATCATTATCATTATCATTATCATTATCATTATCATTATCATTATCATTATCATTATCATTATCATTATCATTATCATTATCATTATCATTATCATTATCATTATCATTATCATTATCATTATCATTATCATTATCATTATCATTATCATTATCATTATCATTATCATTATCATTATCATTATCATTATCATTATCATTATCATTATCATTATCATTATCATTATCATTATCATTATCATTATCATTATCATTATCATTATCATTATCATTATCATTATCATTATCATTATCATTATCATTATCATTATCATTATCATTATCATTATCATTATCATTATCATTATCATTATCATTATCATTATCATTATCATTATCATTATCATTATCATTATCATTATCATTATCATTATCATTATCATTATCATTATCATTATCATTATCATTATCATTATCATTATCATTATCATTATCATTATCATTATCATTATCATTATCATTATCATTATCATTATCATTATCATTATCATTATCATTATCATTATCATTATCATTATCATTATCATTATCATTATCATTATCATTATCATTATCATTATCATTATCATTATCATTATCATTATCATTATCATTATCATTATCATTATCATTATCATTATCATTATCATTATCATTATCATTATCATTATCATTATCATTATCATTATCATTATCATTATCATTATCATTATCATTATCATTATCATTATCATTATCATTATCATTATCATTATCATTATCATTATCATTATCATTATCATTATCATTATCATTATCATTATCATTATCATTATCATTATCATTATCATTATCATTATCATTATCATTATCATTATCATTATCATTATCATTATCATTATCATTATCATTATCATTATCATTATCATTATCATTATCATTATCATTATCATTATCATTATCATTATCATTATCATTATCATTATCATTATCATTATCATTATCATTATCATTATCATTATCATTATCATTATCATTATCATTATCATTATCATTATCATTATCATTATCATTATCATTATCATTATCATTATCATTATCATTATCATTATCATTATCATTATCATTATCATTATCATTATCATTATCATTATCATTATCATTATCATTATCATTATCATTATCATTATCATTATCATTATCATTATCATTATCATTATCATTATCATTATCATTATCATTATCATTATCATTATCATTATCATTATCATTATCATTATCATTATCATTATCATTATCATTATCATTATCATTATCATTATCATTATCATTATCATTATCATTATCATTATCATTATCATTATCATTATCATTATCATTATCATTATCATTATCATTATCATTATCATTATCATTATCATTATCATTATCATTATCATTATCATTATCATTATCATTATCATTATCATTATCATTATCATTATCATTATCATTATCATTATCATTATCATTATCATTATCATTATCATTATCATTATCATTATCATTATCATTATCATTATCATTATCATTATCATTATCATTATCATTATCATTATCATTATCATTATCATTATCATTATCATTATCATTATCATTATCATTATCATTATCATTATCATTATCATTATCATTATCATTATCATTATCATTATCATTATCATTATCATTATCATTATCATTATCATTATCATTATCATTATCATTATCATTATCATTATCATTATCATTATCATTATCATTATCATTATCATTATCATTATCATTATCATTATCATTATCATTATCATTATCATTATCATTATCATTATCATTATCATTATCATTATCATTATCATTATCATTATCATTATCATTATCATTATCATTATCATTATCATTATCATTATCATTATCATTATCATTATCATTATCATTATCATTATCATTATCATTATCATTATCATTATCATTATCATTATCATTATCATTATCATTATCATTATCATTATCATTATCATTATCATTATCATTATCATTATCATTATCATTATCATTATCATTATCATTATCATTATCATTATCATTATCATTATCATTATCATTATCATTATCATTATCATTATCATTATCATTATCATTATCATTATCATTATCATTATCATTATCATTATCATTATCATTATCATTATCATTATCATTATCATTATCATTATCATTATCATTATCATTATCATTATCATTATCATTATCATTATCATTATCATTATCATTATCATTATCATTATCATTATCATTATCATTATCATTATCATTATCATTATCATTATCATTATCATTATCATTATCATTATCATTATCATTATCATTATCATTATCATTATCATTATCATTATCATTATCATTATCATTATCATTATCATTATCATTATCATTATCATTATCATTATCATTATCATTATCATTATCATTATCATTATCATTATCATTATCATTATCATTATCATTATCATTATCATTATCATTATCATTATCATTATCATTATCATTATCATTATCATTATCATTATCATTATCATTATCATTATCATTATCATTATCATTATCATTATCATTATCATTATCATTATCATTATCATTATCATTATCATTATCATTATCATTATCATTATCATTATCATTATCATTATCATTATCATTATCATTATCATTATCATTATCATTATCATTATCATTATCATTATCATTATCATTATCATTATCATTATCATTATCATTATCATTATCATTATCATTATCATTATCATTATCATTATCATTATCATTATCATTATCATTATCATTATCATTATCATTATCATTATCATTATCATTATCATTATCATTATCATTATCATTATCATTATCATTATCATTATCATTATCATTATCATTATCATTATCATTATCATTATCATTATCATTATCATTATCATTATCATTATCATTATCATTATCATTATCATTATCATTATCATTATCATTATCATTATCATTATCATTATCATTATCATTATCATTATCATTATCATTATCATTATCATTATCATTATCATTATCATTATCATTATCATTATCATTATCATTATCATTATCATTATCATTATCATTATCATTATCATTATCATTATCATTATCATTATCATTATCATTATCATTATCATTATCATTATCATTATCATTATCATTATCATTATCATTATCATTATCATTATCATTATCATTATCATTATCATTATCATTATCATTATCATTATCATTATCATTATCATTATCATTATCATTATCATTATCATTATCATTATCATTATCATTATCATTATCATTATCATTATCATTATCATTATCATTATCATTATCATTATCATTATCATTATCATTATCATTATCATTATCATTATCATTATCATTATCATTATCATTATCATTATCATTATCATTATCATTATCATTATCATTATCATTATCATTATCATTATCATTATCATTATCATTATCATTATCATTATCATTATCATTATCATTATCATTATCATTATCATTATCATTATCATTATCATTATCATTATCATTATCATTATCATTATCATTATCATTATCATTATCATTATCATTATCATTATCATTATCATTATCATTATCATTATCATTATCATTATCATTATCATTATCATTATCATTATCATTATCATTATCATTATCATTATCATTATCATTATCATTATCATTATCATTATCATTATCATTATCATTATCATTATCATTATCATTATCATTATCATTATCATTATCATTATCATTATCATTATCATTATCATTATCATTATCATTATCATTATCATTATCATTATCATTATCATTATCATTATCATTATCATTATCATTATCATTATCATTATCATTATCATTATCATTATCATTATCATTATCATTATCATTATCATTATCATTATCATTATCATTATCATTATCATTATCATTATCATTATCATTATCATTATCATTATCATTATCATTATCATTATCATTATCATTATCATTATCATTATCATTATCATTATCATTATCATTATCATTATCATTATCATTATCATTATCATTATCATTATCATTATCATTATCATTATCATTATCATTATCATTATCATTATCATTATCATTATCATTATCATTATCATTATCATTATCATTATCATTATCATTATCATTATCATTATCATTATCATTATCATTATCATTATCATTATCATTATCATTATCATTATCATTATCATTATCATTATCATTATCATTATCATTATCATTATCATTATCATTATCATTATCATTATCATTATCATTATCATTATCATTATCATTATCATTATCATTATCATTATCATTATCATTATCATTATCATTATCATTATCATTATCATTATCATTATCATTATCATTATCATTATCATTATCATTATCATTATCATTATCATTATCATTATCATTATCATTATCATTATCATTATCATTATCATTATCATTATCATTATCATTATCATTATCATTATCATTATCATTATCATTATCATTATCATTATCATTATCATTATCATTATCATTATCATTATCATTATCATTATCATTATCATTATCATTATCATTATCATTATCATTATCATTATCATTATCATTATCATTATCATTATCATTATCATTATCATTATCATTATCATTATCATTATCATTATCATTATCATTATCATTATCATTATCATTATCATTATCATTATCATTATCATTATCATTATCATTATCATTATCATTATCATTATCATTATCATTATCATTATCATTATCATTATCATTATCATTATCATTATCATTATCATTATCATTATCATTATCATTATCATTATCATTATCATTATCATTATCATTATCATTATCATTATCATTATCATTATCATTATCATTATCATTATCATTATCATTATCATTATCATTATCATTATCATTATCATTATCATTATCATTATCATTATCATTATCATTATCATTATCATTATCATTATCATTATCATTATCATTATCATTATCATTATCATTATCATTATCATTATCATTATCATTATCATTATCATTATCATTATCATTATCATTATCATTATCATTATCATTATCATTATCATTATCATTATCATTATCATTATCATTATCATTATCATTATCATTATCATTATCATTATCATTATCATTATCATTATCATTATCATTATCATATCATTATCATTATCATTATCATTATCATTATCATTATCATTATCATTATCATTATCATTATCATTATCATTATCATTATCATTATCATTATCATTATCATTATCATTATCATTATCATTATCATTATCATTATCATTATCATTATCATTATCATTATCATTATCATTATCATTATCATTATCATTATCATTATCATTATCATTATCATTATCATTATCATTATCATTATCATTATCATTATCATTATCATTATCATTATCATTATCATTATCATTATCATTATCATTATCATTATCATTATCATTATCATTATCATTATCATTATCATTATCATTATCATTATCATTATCATTATCATTATCATTATCATTATCATTATCATTATCATTATCATTATCATTATCATTATCATTATCATTATCATTATCATTATCATTATCATTATCATTATCATTATCATTATCATTATCATTATCATTATCATTATCATTATCATTATCATTATCATTATCATTATCATTATCATTATCATTATCATTATCATTATCATTATCATTATCATTATCATTATCATTATCATTATCATTATCATTATCATTATCATTATCATTATCATTATCATTATCATTATCATTATCATTATCATTATCATTATCATTATCATTATCATTATCATTATCATTATCATTATCATTATCATTATCATTATCATTATCATTATCATTATCATTATCATTATCATTATCATTATCATTATCATTATCATTATCATTATCATTATCATTATCATTATCATTATCATTATCATTATCATTATCATTATCATTATCATTATCATTATCATTATCATTATCATTATCATTATCATTATCATTATCATTATCATTATCATTATCATTATCATTATCATTATCATTATCATTATCATTATCATTATCATTATCATTATCATTATCATTATCATTATCATTATCATTATCATTATCATTATCATTATCATTATCATTATCATTATCATTATCATTATCATTATCATTATCATTATCATTATCATTATCATTATCATTATCATTATCATTATCATTATCATTATCATTATCATTATCATTATCATTATCATTATCATTATCATTATCATTATCATTATCATTATCATTATCATTATCATTATCATTATCATTATCATTATCATTATCATTATCATTATCATTATCATTATCATTATCATTATCATTATCATTATCATTATCATTATCATTATCATTATCATTATCATTATCATTATCATTATCATTATCATTATCATTATCATTATCATTATCATTATCATTATCATTATCATTATCATTATCATTATCATTATCATTATCATTATCATTATCATTATCATTATCATTATCATTATCATTATCATTATCATTATCATTATCATTATCATTATCATTATCATTATCATTATCATTATCATTATCATTATCATTATCATTATCATTCTCATTATCATTATCATTATCATCATTATCATTATCATTATCATTATCATTATCATTATCATTATCATTATCATTATCATTATCATTATCATTACATTATCATTATCATTATCATTATCATTATCATTATCATTATCATTATCATTATCATTATCATTATCATTATCATTATCATTATCATTATCATTATCATTATCATTATCATTATCATATCATTATCATTATCATTATCATTATCATTATCATTATCATTATCATTATCATTATCATTATCATTATCATTATCATTATCATTATCATTATCATTATCATTATCATTATCATTATCATTATCATTATCATTATCATTATCATTATCATTATCATTATCATTATCATTATCATTATCATTATCATTATCATTATCATTATCATTATCATTATCATTATCATTATCATTATCATTATCATTATCATTATCATTATCATTATCATTATCATTATCATTATCATTCATTATCATTATCATTATCATTATCATTAAATTATCATTATCATTATCATTATCATTATCATTATCATTATCATTATCATTATCATTATCATTATCATTATCATTATCATTATCATTATCATTATCATTATCATTATCATTATCATTATCATTATCATTATCATTATCATTATCATTATCATTATCATTATCATTATCATTATCATTATCATTATCATTATCATTATCATTATCATTATCATTATCATTATCATTATCATTATCATTATCATTATCATTATCATTATCATTATCATTATCATTATCATTATCATTATCATTATCAATTATCATTATCATTATCATATCA
>OV049924.1:246620442-246778775 GCA_920104205.1 Eupeodes latifasciatus
ACAACATTGAAGCATTTATTCGTGAGATACCGGCCAAAATGTTCGCATTTGCATTAAATAATTTTCAAGCATTAAATTATATGGACCGTTCTATCGATTCAAATGAAGATTTCATGCATTTTTCTGAATTGTATGTGTTTTTTTTTTAAAAACTTTCCTATAGCTTTTAAAAAATTACCCATTATAAACTATATTTTTTTAACAAGGCTAACACTTCATCTGGAAGGGCACATTCTTGTTTTTTTTTTGTAATTTCAGTAAATTTGTGATTTAAAGAACAGAGTTAAAAAAAAAGTGATGATAGATGTCAGTATTGCATGTTTTTCGGGCCATTTTTCTGGTATGATCTCGACCAAAAAGCTTAATATTTTTGTTTGTTGCCTTTACAGCTTCTTGAGATATAAAGTTCTCCAATTGGTAACAGAGCATTATCAATAATATCTGAACCATGTATCAGTATTTTGTAAACTGAGCTCGGGAGATTGTACCATGGATATTTTTGAAATATACTACTGGCTGTTTGCACAGCGTATTCCGTAAATTTATCGATATGAATGTCATAGCCACAAGATAAATAAATAAATAAATTGGGTGGCACAACAGTCCATTGAGAACTAGGGCCTAGTGACTTACAACTCTCAACCATTCCTGTATGCGAGTAATATTGTCAGGGATGGAATGGACCTACATTTTTACGCCGAATCCGAACAGCTAATTTGAGAAAGCACTTTTTATGACAAGAATTACTCTTGGAGAATTCGTCAATTCCTTGCAAGAGGCAGTACCCGTGAAAAAAGCTTTAAATGGCACAGGCAGGGATCGAAGTCAAGACCTCTCGCATGATAGTCCAACGCACTAACCATCATGCCAAGGGTATTACGAGCCACAGGATAAGCTGATGAAAATTATGTGACATCTTTAAATTTTGTCTTGATCTGTTTCATTTAAATAACAACAAACTTTTCCATCGACCATAGCAAGCTGCAAAGAGTATGCTATTCGAACCACAATGTTCTCTTTTTTATTAAAAGGAACAAATTATGTCACGAACAAGCAATGGAGACAAATCAACTTTTCAGGCAGTATGTAATTTATTTAGGGGACATGTTAAAAGCTTAACAGGAAACAAAAGTAGAATTTAATTTACATACAATCACTCTTTTTCACAGCTCTATTATTATTTTGTTAACGCATTTCCTGCCCTTTGCAAAAGTATATAATAAAAACCTTACCGTATACTAAAATTTCCATAATAAAAACAAAAGTCACAATTGAATGCTAACTAAAAAAACAAACAATGTATGGAAACCCACTCAGTGTCATGGTTAAAACTCAAATGCAAAGTTACACATTTTCGATCAATACAGAGAGAGGAAACATAACTGGATCTATTAAGATTTTTTTTTTTATTTTTCATAACATTGGGATATCGTCTCTTTATTCTAACACTTTTTGGTTAAAGCATTTCGTAATAACTTTTCTATTTTTGGTGTTATGTATATAGATGATTGCGGCCGGTGCGGATCTCCTACTTACTTAATACTACTACTTTGCTTTGCTACTTACTTCGCTTCAGAACTCCAGATTGTTTTAAGGGAGCTAAGACTGAGCTTCGATGAAAACTATTTCATGAAGATTTGGGAAATCAATATAGTAATCCCAGAGGTAACCATCTTTTAAGTTTGATAAATCGTCAAGCGTTGAATATGGCATAGACCTGCTGGATACTGAAAAGCCATCGTATACAAGAAGCGGCTCCTTTCCGGATCTTTTGCTGTACAAAGCCAGACTGACAATTACTCGAAACTACTCACAGACAGTCGAGTACGATAGTGATCCCTGTGGACTGAACGTAGGCGTAAAGTTGTAGGAATATGTTGCAACGCACTCTTACAGTTACAGTAAGATGCGCTGGCTATGTTTCACCAACGCCTTAGCGAGAGAACTTCGTTCGAGTGACAAAGCCCCACCAAACAACATAAACCTGACAAATACAGAAATTGACCAACATTAACAACAGATGGACGAAACAATAAAACGGACGATCGGACGGACAATAACTAAGTACAAAAAACGTTACCAAACGAACGCCTACAGAAACGCGACTATAGACGCACTACATAAATACAAGAGTGGCTTGCTGACAAAACTAAAAAACTTGTACAGACGACTCAAAGAGCCGCACGACTTGGAGATTAGGACACTAAAGTCGTCAACAATAAATATCAATCGTTTGATTAAGGATAACTACAGGTCATCAATTAACAAGTACGAATACTACAAGATTCGGTCAGGTTAATCCAGTGAGTGTTTCCTTAAATCAATAAGATATTCAGGGAAAAGAATGATAATGAATTTCAGTGTTTGCTGCTTTCCAGCAAGTGTACAAGGTGAATGTTAGCATTTCAACAATTCTGTTTGGGACTCTATTGGCTAGGGCCACGAGAAATAGGTGCAAGAATTGGCGCAAGATGGTCATCGTTGATCTTCACGGGCAGCGATTAACGATCAAACGTGTTGTGAAGTACCTCGGTATCTGGTTAGAACCGTGGATAGGCAACTCTTTTAGAATCAGGACGTCATGGCATGAGGCAGAGCAGAGCTCCTTCGTTTCAGTAGGGTTGTGCCCGAACGGGGTCGAATTTATAGAGTGAAGCAGGAGAACAAGCTTCGGTGGCTTCAATCATCAATTGATAGTGGGTACTCGGGATGGGGTTTTAGGCCTTTTCCGACTTACATACTTGTTTTATAGTTTTAAGAAGATAAGGTATATATAAGGTATAAGGTATTTGCTGCTGTGGTTCTAGTTTTAAGTAGTTTATATTTAGAATTGGTAGTTTTAGTAAGTTTTTAAGACCTTATTTAAAGTAGTAACTAATTAAAATATTGAAATGAAGTTAAATACATCTTTGGGCCGAAAGGCATTAGTATTATGTATTATAGTTTAACTTGGAGTGTCTGTATGAGGCCAGTAAATTAGTTGTAAGTTATGGTTAACTAGGCTAGTTTTATGAATTTTTGTCTATCTTTAATATAGTTTTAAGAATGATAAATACAATTGCTTTCGATCCCTGCATGTGAAACTTTAAAAAAAGTTTGTTTCACGGGTACTGCCTCTTCCGAGGAATTGACAAATCATCCAAGAGTATTTTTTGTCACGAAAAGTACTTTCCCAAATTTGCTGTTCGGATTTGGCATATAAATTGTAGGTCCCCTCAATTTCTGAAATGACTCGCAAAGGTTGAGAATTGTTAGTCATTATAAGCACTGGTTCTCTACGGATTTTGCGCCGCCTTATATATTTGTTATTTTTATATACTTCTAAATTAAGCGTTGAACTTGTTGAGTTAAAAAAGCTGAGTTGTTCCTTCTCACCCTTGTTAACACAGCTTAACTGCTGTTTACTGATCTTAGCTTTATTCCCCTACACATCAGCATGACGTTCATCGTATGACTCCTCACCCTCTCTCTTCCTTCCAACTACTTCTTATTACCATTGGGCTTAATCAAATGTTTTAAACGACCCGTGCCGACGATCAGACAGGCTGGGGGCCCAATTCAAAAAATGGTTCAGTCTCTAACGGAGTATCTGGATACCTTGCGACCTCCGTTTTAACTAGCCTTATCTATATAATTCGCAATTTGTGGGACATTATTGGTCCCACCAAGAAAACCAAACAAAAAAGGAAGAAAATGTTGCAACCGGTATCTCCTCCAGAACGGGCGGTAGTTTGGCGCCAAAGCCTGTTGCAGACAACATGGAAAAGTTAGCAATGGCTATCCTGAACCCTCTTCTGTTGCTGAAAGCAACGATAGTAGGAAAGTAACGATACCTAATTCCAGTAGTGGGCCTACTATAGTACTTCTAAAACAACACCTCTTCACAAAAGTCCAGAAATGGAAAGGAGAAACCTTCAAAAAGTTTAAATTATTAGAGGCGGAAATTTGAAAGAATCTTGAAGGCCTCTGGTATATCATTTTAGGCTGGAGGGGTACCGCAGCAAACCGCTACAGCAAGTATCCGCAAAGACTCTACGTCTAAACGTGAAAGGTCTCTGGAGGAAGCCACACCGACACTAAAGCGGCCTCGCGTGTACAATACAAGCACTCTCCTCAATTCAACTAACAGTTCATGTTATGGCACAATCTTGTCTGATCAATGGCAGTTAAGTTCTTAGGTGGCTTTTTAAGCATTTTGAGAGAGCTTGCAAAATGCAATCAATCCCTGCTGACATATAAATGGAAGGTCGCTAAGCTCGAAGAAGTGAAGGGTTTTTTTAGGATTGACATTATGGTACTCAATAAAGAATTTCTTGCTCCACTAGCGCTGACTAAAGATTTGATTCAATATGGGTATGTTGAGGCTGTCGCATGAAACGAAGGCGAACTCGCGGATGGAAGGCCTGGACCAACTAATGTCGACAACAGTCAGACCTCTATTGACACTGAGGACTACCTTTAAATGGTTCTTCTGAGTGATGACGAATTCCTGAATCAGAAGATCAAAACAAGACCGTGGTGGAGGTTGATCTGCCTAATTGCCGCATCACACTGTATGAGGAGTACAGATATTAACGAGGGAGGTGAGTCTCTTTTTGATTATATTCTTGGTGCTAACTTCGTAGTAAGTAATGTTGGAAATTAACTCCTCTCCCCTGGAACCTAGTGGTAAATGAAATCCTAACTGGTTTCGATGGGGGGGGTTTAGAGTGATTGCCTATGCGGATGACGTTGCTATAGTGGTCTCAGGAAAGCATCTTAACACCTTAAAAGGACTCTTACAAAATGCCTTAGTCAAACTACTACTCTGGCCTGATCGGTATGGACTGGGTATGAACCCACACAAAACCGAATTTGTATTATTTTCGATTAAAAACGGAATTCCATATGTTAACCCTACCCATATTAAAAGTGTATAAAATTAAAGTTCTCAGATCTGGGTCTATTTTTAGATAAAAAACTGAACTGGAAACGTAATTAAAAAAGGGTCAAAAAAGCAAATCTAGCTCTCTTTTCTTGCAAAAAAGCTATTGGTAATAAATATAGCTTACAACTTTGATCTATACACATCGTATAATCAGACCGATTTGTATGTACTGTAGGCCAGTATGGTGGATTGCTTAAAATAAAGTTCAACGTTCAGCTTGGCCATGTACTATTGTACATATAAACTTATAGCTTCGCCCGATCCCATCTGCGGCACTGGGATCACACCTCCTGATATACTAAACAAACAAAAAGTTGCAAGCTCTGCTATCCGCCTCAAAGCTTCATCGCTGTGGGTTAACAACAATATTGGCCACTTCGTAATTGTTAAGTATTTAGAATCAATTCTAAAGCACACAGACTACACAATCCTCCAACTGCAATTCGACAAATACTTCCAGATTTCTATACCTTCTAGATCTTTCTGGGAGGATATTGCATTCCTGGAAGTCGAGTCAATCCACTTTACAAATATGGGTCAACAACAAATAAACGACGAATATGGTGTTTACTCTGAACGACTGAAATAATGTATTTCAATCAACCTGCCCAATCATTGTAGCGTGTTCCAGGAGGAACTTATGGCGATAAAATAAGTCTTGTCGTGGCTTAAAGAAAACGTGGTATCAACATGTTTATTTTCTTAGATAGTCAGGCAGCTATCATATCTCTGGGCTCTGTTTCTACAAATTCTTTAAAAGTCCATAACTGTCAATCAAATCTAATGGAGATGGGACAACAGTTTAATATTTACATGTGCTGGGTGCGAGGCCATAGAGACATTTCAGGAAATTGTAAATCAGATGAACTCACCAGAAATGGTACAGTGCAACCCTTTCTACCACGTTTGGCTAACGCTGGCATACCAATCGCTAGTTGTAAACTATTGCTAATGCAAGACGCTATGGAGAAGGCAAACATCAGGTAAAATAACATCACCACGGGTCAGGTCACAAAAAACATTAGGCCCACACTAAATTTAAAACGCTTAAGTTGCTTGCTATCTAAATGCAGATCTTATAAAAGCTCGGAAATCGGTGTCATAAGTGGGCACTGTCTAATACGAATGCAGGCCAGGCAGCTGGGCGTATTCTCAAATGACTTTTGCAGAAGCTGTATGGAATTGCACCCTCGGAAAATTCCTAAGTTCCTAGCAGCCTTTTTGGCAAAGTTAACACAGAACATGACGGAAGTGCTGACGATTCGTGTGGCTCGCTCAAACAAAATTCCATAAAAAAAAAACAACAGGTAACAAATACTGTGGGAATGCAAGCATTAAGAAATATTGCAAAGATGCATTTGTTCATTTAATAAGTAAGCAACAATTTAGTGTACATTTATTTTTAAGTTCAGTTGTTAAATTCAATTCAATCAATAAAGGTCAGAGCAATCTGCTTTGCAGAAAAAAAATATTTTTTCTTTTAAATAATCTAGGACTTTGATTAATTGGCGCCCAACTCGTGTGGCAAAAAGTAATCCACTTTTTCTTGAATCCTCGCGTTATAAATTATATCGTGCTAACCATCGATGATTATTTTTTCGGGTAGAACTGTTATCCTGTGTTAATAAATACCGCATCCTAGCTATCGCGTTCGTGAAGTGAGCTAACCATTGCCATCACACTAAGTACGTTATAGGAAAATAAGTGTGTCAGTGAGCTTACCAGTGCCACCATACTTAGTGTGTGTAAGACAAATTTGTGCAAGTGAGCTAACCAGTGCCACCACACAAAGACTAAAAACAATTCCGAGAAAAGGGGCCCCTTAGCAATCCAGAAACCAGACAAAAAGGAGCAATTCCAGATTGCGGCCGCTTGAAATAAGGACAACAGCCACCAGAAAAAAAAATATCGTTAATCGAAAAGTAATATGAAGCCATATTTCATACTTTTTATGTAAGTCTATTGAAATCACATTTATAAAATAAAAAAAATATATTGATTATTATAAAAATCGAATCAATCAAATTCAAATCAAAATTTTAAAAAGTATTATAAAATAGTTAACCTAATGAAATACACAAAAAATAAATAAATCAAAAATAATAGATAGATCGATATCTGACCATTTAAAAAAATTAAGAATTTAGATAAATTGATTGTGAACCTTCGTTCATTTCCACGCCTATTCCTGTTTTTTGATAAATTTAGTCTTTAAAAAAAAAATATATTGATATAAACTTATTGAAATGTAAAACACATTTTATAAAAATGGCTAATCCAAACAATTTAACAAGACCACAAATGCAAAATCAAGCTCCTCCTGCTCCCGCTCCCCCTGTTCAAGCAGGTCAAGCTTTTAATATTAACCAAAACGAATTAGTACAGCTTATCACTAGACTAGTGACATCCTACATATTCAAGGACGAGAAATATTCAACTCAATTATGAATCCTGCAGCGGACATCAATAATGAGATAGACCAACCAATAATTTTAGCTGACAATGACTTAAACGGCTTAGACAAATACCGGGTGTTGTAAAAAGTCTCAGGGAATTCTCTGGTCAGACGCACGAATTTAATTCGTGGAAAAAAAGCATCGATAGAATTTCAAAAATCTATGAGCACCTTAAGGGTACTCCAAGATACTACGGACACTGCAATACCAACCTAGGTACCAACAGCAACAACAGACAAGAGTTCCACCAAATCCACGACCCCTTCCACCAAAGCCGATGTCTATTGATTACTCCTTAAGAACTCAAAAGGTGAACTACCAAAATAGGCCAAAGAACCAACAGTTCAATCAAAAACGTCAACATTCGCAGCAAACGCACCCACCGCAAAAGATGCAACGAATCTATTATACTCAATCAGATGATGAAAAACCTTTGGAAGAGTATGAAGCAGAAATCAAAAATTAAGACCAAAACTACGACGAATTGCTAGAAGAATATGTTAAATCAGAAGACACCAATAACTTAGACCAAACAGAAGAACTAGACGACATCTATTTTTTTAGATTAGAGTCCTCTTCACTTCCCTTTTTTGAACATATTTCCAGAAGTGGAGAGACTGAAATTCTTTATTGATACTGTATCGAATAAAAATTGTATTCAGCCTCGTCATATAAAAAATCCCATTCTTAATGAAAAACATTATTATGCTAACTCTGTTGGAGGTAGCTTCAAAATAACACACCACTCACTTATTCAACTTTTTGGACTCGAAAGTGATATAATACAATTTTTCATCCTCCCCCATTCTTATTTCATTTGATTTAATTATAGGACACGACACACTTAAACAACTAAATGAAATAATCCATAAAAATAAGAATTTATATGTACATTCAACCTAGCTCCATTAACCCAAGAATTTCCATTCCTCTTAAACAGCATCTGTCACAGTTTGTTAACAATCTATATATATAAAAATCAATGCCACTTTTCGTTGTAATGTTATAACTCAACAATGCCTTTACCGATTTGGCTAATTTTGGTCTTGAATTATTCGTGGAAGTCCAGAGAAGGTTTGTACGTAGAGAAAATTAAAAAAAATCTTGAAAAAGTGTGAAATCAACATCTTTCTATACTCCCATATACAAACAATTTGTACTAATACTTAAAAGCCAATTTGAACCTTTGACAAAACAATCGAAGACAAAAAAGTAACGTTAGTTCTGTCAAACAAATTTAATGTCATCATATGTCATTTCATTTTATCAGCGATAATTATTGCTTTGTTGTGTTTATATTTTCCAAACTATTGTTGAGTTATTGCTTTGTGTTTATATTTTCCAAAATATTGTTGAGTTGTTGAGTGAAGGTAAAATGCCACGAGCAAGACGACCAAACATAGGCCGGCGAACGCGTAATGCAAATCAAGTGACATTATTCAGACGATCTCAGATTACAGATGAACGCGCACAAGCTAATGCATCGCAGCGTGAACGTACTGCACTGAATAGATCTGTTGACCCTGTACCTGTACTTAATCACGAATACATTGTGCTGTTTTGGATGAACTGCTGCGTGCTGCTTTTAATTACAATAGTCAGATTTATTGAAGTGTGTACGGATACATTGGAATGATGAACGCAATATGTCCACATTGTGATGCGGCTAACTTTCCAGGTGAAACGCCCGGAATGTGTTGTGCTAATGGCAAAGTGAGATTACCAACATGAGAAACTCCACCCGAACCATTGTATTCATTTATTTCTGGTACATCTCAAACGTCGAAGTAGTTTTTGAGTAATATTCAACAATACGATTCGGCATTTCAAATGACTTCTTTTGGTGCTACTAAAATTATTAGAGATAATTTTATGCCGACTTTTTAGGTAAATACCTCAACAGGATTGTCCCATGTTTATATCAATCTGAATCATAAAGTCTTACAAATTCTGATTCAACATCTACCTAAAATTGCATACATGTTACAAATTCAGGGCCAGATTTATCATCAAGCTGATTCGTTATTGCCATACCCCGACGCTGATCATCAATTTTTGCAAATTTATTTTATTGGTGATGAAAATCGTGAATTGGATCAACGTTGTGCAATAGTTTCAAATACAAAAGACGAGAAATTATTCGTAAGCTACAAAGGTTTTTCCATCAGCATAACGCATTAGTTCAATTGTTCAAAATTGCTCTTGATCGTATGCCATCTGATAATCACAAAATTGTAATAGCACCAAATTGAATATTCAACAAAAACATGTATACGACACAATCATGCAAGCCGTTTCCAATAATGCAGGTGGATTATATTTCTTGGATGCACCTGGTGGTACCGGTACGGGCAAAACTTTCGTTGTATCATTGATTTTAGCGACTATTCGATCGGAACAGAAAATTGCATTGGCACTTGCATCTTCGGGAATTGCTGCTACATTATTAGAAAGTGTTAGGACCGCACACTCTGCATTAAAATTGCCTTTGAATGTACAGGTGATTGAAACTCCAACTTGCAATATTTCGAGAAATTTTGCTATGGCAAAAGTTCTGCGATTAACGTCAATTATTTTATGGGATGAGTGCACAATGGCGAATAAAAAATCAATAGAAGCATTTAATCGATCAATGCAAGATTTACGCGGTTATTAACAGCGTTTTGGTGGTGCTCTGATATTGCTGTCAGGGGACTTTCGTCAAACATTGCCTGTCATATCTCGATCTCCTGCTGATGAAATAAACGCCTGTTTGAAGTCATCAGTTCTTTGGAGATATGTACGAAAATTGACACTGAACATTAATATGCGTATTCACCTACATAATGATGCAACTGCCCATGAGTTTTCAAAACAATTGTTGTTGGTGATGGCAAAATACCAATCGACAGTACCAACGGATTGATCACTTTACCGAACAATTTTTGTACAATTGCGCAATCTATAGATGAGTTGATTGAATGTGTTTTTCCAAATATTCTTCAGAATTACAGAAATCGTGATTGGTTGAGAGAACGCGCCATTTTAGCACCGAAGAACATTCATATCAATGCCATTAATTTTCAAATTCAAGCGAAACAGCCAGGTGTAGTCACGACATATAAATCAATTGAAAGTGTTATGAATCAAGATGAGGCAATGAAATATCCAATTGAATTTTTAAATTCATTGGAACCGGCTAGTATACCACCGCATTGCTTGAATCTGAAAATTGGTTCTTTGATTATATTATTGCGAAATATTAATCCACCAAAACTGTGTAATGGCACCAGATTTGGCAGTGAAAAAGTTATTGCCAAATTTGATTGAACTACAATCTTAACTGGTAAATCAAAAGGAGAAGTGTGTTTGATACCGCGTATCCCTATGATTCCAACTGATATGCCATTTGAATTCAAAAGATTACAATATCCTGTGCGTTTATCATTTGCGATGTCCATAAATAAGGCCCACGGGCAAACAGTTCAAGTTTATGGTGTCAATTTGGAAGAAATCATGTTTTCACATGGCCAACTTAATGTTGCCTGTTCCAGAGTCGATACCCCTGTTTATTTATTCATGCTCAAAATGGAAAAACAAAAAATATTGTTTATCCAACTGTTTTAGACTAACCCATATAGACCTACCATAGTAAGAGTACCCAATTCTTTTTTATTTTTTAGTTTTTACTCTTTGCTGATAAATAAAATATAAACAATATATCATTTGGGTCATTTGGACTTTAAAATATTTTTTTGTTTGAATCAATGAACTTTATAATCATTTTTTTTTATTACTATGCCTTATACGTAGCGAAGCACGTACCGGGCCGCTAGTATAAATATAAAGACTGATCACATGACTAAAAATCAATGTTCCAAGCTTATAAATATCATTCATAAATGTCCTAATCTTTTTTCCGAACCAAACGAAGAATTAACCTACACTACCACTGTCAAAGGAGAAATCCGAAAAACAACTCGAGATCCCGTGTACTCAAAATCCTATCCCTATCCCATGGCACTAAAAAATGAAGTTTAAAAAGAGATCCAAAAATTATTAGAAGATGGTACTGTAAGGCCATCTTTTTGGTAGTCCCTCGGAAAAAACATGGAATTGTAAAATTTGTGTGCAACAAAAAAAGGACAACCTGAACCGATTATCGCTATCATCTTCTTTTGCCACTTACAATGTTAGTCTGAGTGCAGATGACTTAACTCTAGAGGGCATTCACCTTAAGGTTATGGAAATAAAAAATACACTTGCTAGTACTCTACACTCTTTGGGTCTAATGCAAACACAAATTTCTACTCTCGAGGAAACAACACGATTGCTTTCAGAAATACAAAAAGAAAACAAAATGATTAACCCCTTGAACACAATGGGAATTCGCTAGTCGCGGTAAAAATCGCTGTAGCACAAGCTGTCACTAAAATCGCTCACTATGTAGCAAAGGTCGCCCACAATGGTGTAGCACAGGAACATGAATGAATAAATAGAAGATTACGACAGCTGCTGTTTCATTTTTCGATTTTCTGCGCATGTACGTCACAAGTGACAAGAGACAGTTTGTTGTAGTAACGCGATTGAATTTATCAAAAAAATGTAAATTTTGGTATAATTTGTTATTAAAATTAATTTGTTATTAAAATAATATGTTATTGTTTTCATAAAATACGCCTGTTAGTGTGAATAAGTATAATTGAGTATAAGTATCTATCGATAAGCCAATCAATTGGAAAAAAAGTGCTGAAAATGTAAACAAAAAGAAATAAATTCAAAAGAAAAGATACCAAATTGATGTTTATGTTATTATTTTATTAAATTTTCTTTTTTGTGATTGTGTGCTTTCAATTATTGCCCGGTTTAGTGTTCTTATTCGAAAGTACATTCGGGCTCGGAAAAATAAAGTTTTTATTTTGGTGTCTACTGCAACATCCTCCGCCAAATCCAAAAGATTTTTAAGATAGTTGTTGCATATAACAATATCTTCACCATTGAAAGACATGAATATTTTGTCTAACTTATTCATATGCGACATCAACTCTGGGGACGGCTTCATCAAACCACCTTCACTAACGTGGCTCACCCACGAAGTCGGTAATACATCTCGTTGATTGGTATGTTGGGCGAAGGTTTCGACTGGTAACCTGTGGCAAATATAACCAGCCAGATTTTCAAGTCCGTCATACGCCAAGCTTTTTAGCTCTTCCTGCTCTGAGCAATTTTCTTCCTCCTCGGGCTCCCACGCAATACTCTTTAAAATTGTGCCTTTATAAGTAATAGAATGTTGTTTAGCTTTTGGTCAAAAAAGACGAAAATATTTCTTATACCAGTTATGGGTGCTACCAAATCTGGAGTGTCGTCCGAGCTAACATTAGCGTTATCAGAAATAACGCCTTCATTATGCCCTAAGATGTGAGACCGCAGTCTGTATTTAAACTCCTGACGATCAGGGTGGTCATGAAGCCCTCCCTTAGCCCTTAGTAGACCAAACGTATTCTCCAACACATCTTGGTTGAGTCGATACGTAAGGATGTACTTAAATCCGAAGCGGGTCTTTATTTCTTCGTACAGAAGCCTTACCGCGGTGTTTGATTGAATAATACCTTCAAAATAAATTGAACCTCTTAATATTTGTACAAATTTATGTAAAATAAGTAGGTTCTTACCTTTTTGGAATGGCAATAGAGTGTTTTTGCCGATTACCCTCATGTTTTTCATTGTTTCGGACATGGTGTCCAGAATCTGGTTTTGAATTTAAACTGCAAGCCCATAAGCATGAAGTCTTTCCCTTGAATCGGCTTTGGGTACTCGAACATTCATAACATCAAACCATTCATCGACCTTAATAAAAGGAAATCAAAAAATGTTTATCAGTGTAACATAACTATTTCAAAAGGTGCTTACTAGCTTGAACAATTCATAACACTCTCTCCAGTTATCCCCAAGAAGATTAAGTGAAGCTGCTCTTTCTATTGCTTTGGCAATGGTGTGTGAAAATAACTTAGTTGCTAGCTTCACTTTTTGCCTTTCAGAACCCTTGACATTGATGTGATATTCACTTATCTTGTGGGTTATTGTAAGCTCTGTTGTAGTACACGATAATAGCTTCTCAATAGTGTCCTTTTTGACCTCATTTCCGTTTATCAGAAAGCCACTGTCTATGAAGTGGTTTCGAAGAAGTTTTATTAGGTGGGGAACGTCAGCAAAAACAAAAACTCTATGTTTGCCATTCAAAAACCTAAAATTATAAAAAAGTTTAGGAATGACCTTAATGACTTAAGCGTATTATGTACCATGGTTTTTCTGGTGTAATGTTTAGTTCACTGTATAGTCCCCTGTTCCCTCCCCCAAGTCACTGACCATGCCAACAACGGTATATCCACAGTCTTCAGTGGCACTTAAAATTTCTTTTAAGATACCAGTCGTCATTTTGCAGTCAAAAGAGTAAAAAATCGGCTGCTTCCAATTACTCATAAGTCCTTTAAAGAAAAAAAAATTGATCAAATTAGGTACTTCCAAAAGTGAAATAATCTTACCTCGCAACATCGCTACTTGGACATAATTTGCTGGAGCCAAAGTGGTATCCGTCGGCTTTTCGTAGCAATATGCCTTTTTAATTTTCATCTCATCAAAGCTTAAGATGCAAACTTTTTGGCTTAGGCTAAGCTGTGTTGCTGCTTTTAGTATTTTCACTACTGGCTTTAAAATACCTGGCGAGATGTCAATTTTTTGAGCCCAGCGTTGAAGCGTTCTTATCGAAGGAAGTGGGAACTTATTTTTTTGCAAAAGTCTGTATGCCCTTGCACTCGCTGAGTATAAGGTAATTGACCTAGCGACGTCAACTTCTGACCAATGCGTAAGCTTTGCACCGCTCTTCAATTTTCGGATTTGGCCGTAGGTGAAGATGGAAGCCAATATTTTCTCCACGTTCTTGCTTTCAAACCTACTTTTTGTCAAAGACGTTCGGAGATTTTGTTGATTTTTTTTTAACAAATTGATTTCGTTTTCTAATTTTTGTCTGAAAATAAACAAATTAATAAGGACCTCAATAAAAAGCTTCTTAAGACATACATTTGTGTAAGGTGCTCTTCAATTTGGTTTCGTTGAACATCGCAGTTCTGACAAGAACTGATTTGTGTAGCGTCGTCGATGCTCTCTCCTAAAATGCAAGTAGGAACTTCCTCTGCTTCCTGTAACAAAGCATCTATAGCCCTCTTATCTTCTCTTGTCTTAACTCTGTTTTTTCTGTTATCCTGAGTGGAAAGTACCTCCACGTTTTCAGTAATAAAAATAGAGGGAACAGAACCAGGTTTGAGTAAGAGCCTTCTATGAGTGACAAAACCTAAAATAAATACTGGCACCACTTAGATAATAGCTCTTGTTTAATTTTTGTGTGTAATTTACCCATTTCGTACTGAAGGTTCCTTTCGAAGTCATCAGATCCAAAATGGTCACTGCAAATCCTACCCGTCTTCGTGTTGATTTGGTCTTTACGTTTACAAAAATGAATCCAACTTTTAAGCAAGCCAGAATCTTTTGGAAACGTAAAGAACGACACATTTTCTTTATTGTTTTTGTCATTTTTATTGTTATTGTTATTACAACCACACACTGCACATCGCATTTTGAATTTTAGGATGTTAAAACAGTTTCAAAAAGAATAAATTTAAAAATTGCCCGGATTTCCTTTTCAAGTTCGCGCCTTTTCGTCTCTTCATACGTCACAGCTTATGTCAAAAAAAGTAACACATGCGCGTGTCGTAATCTTATTATTTTTCATTCATGGCACAGGAAGAACGTCAGCTTGTTGCAATTTTTTTTTTACCGATAATTATTTTGATATTTAATCAAATTAAACGAAATTTAAAAATGAAATTAAACGAAATTAAAACAAACGAAAAGAAAAAAACGAAAACACTTTACAAATTTAACCGCGAAAGATGAAATAAAAATGTGATGAGTACGAATTTGCCGATCTGTCAAATGACAGCGGCGAAGAAGCGAGAGACAAAAAAATTGCAACAGGCAGCAAATCAAGTGCTGCCACCAGACCAGCTCAGCAAGGGTTGGGTTCAGCAATTATAAATTAATCGACGATTCGATTAATTTAAGTTGCGTGCTGATTGATTTGATATCACTTGATATCAAAAATATTGTTTTAATTAAAATTGCCACAGGGGCGTTCTTACGTTAAGTAAGTAAAAGGGCGCCAGCAATTTTTTCCTGAAAATAAAAAAAAGGAAATTGCAAACCTTTCAAAAGAGAAACAAAACCAACCACAAAAGAAAGACAACAATTGTAATTTTTCCGAAATTCACTTTTTATTTTTAAAGCTGCCTGAGAAACCTTACAAAGCAGGATTAAAACTCAGGATCTTTTCAATGTTCAATAAAAATTGTATGGACAATGGACCGTTAAGGTCTTAATTCCCACAAGTAAAAATTTTGCTATTAAAACAAAAGAATTTAAAAAAATAACGATTTAACACCAAAACAATATTTTTACTTATCTTTTCTTTAATGCTTTTCCTGTGAAATCCCCAACTAGCTCCTTTTTTTTCCTTCCTTTCCTTCTTCTAACAGGTTTATATTCTTTTTTTTCTTATTTTTTTTTTCACGACACTCCTAACTTCTTATAAATTTTCTTTTCTCAATTTTTTTCTTAATCTTTGTTTGGTATCACCACTTGTCTCAACACTCTGAATGCTTGCCAAGATTTGACGGCCAGATTCCAAGATCTGTCCCGTCTCTTCTATTTCGTCTCCCGCCATTTTAGCTTTCAGCCAATATGGAGTGGCGGATTTCAATCACATCATCAACAGCCAATCGGAGATCGGCTTGTTGATCTCAACTTGTAATGAAATACTCGCGATCCTGCTTACTCGCCTTTTCCTCTCACAGCTAAATGCAAGTCATCCTGGAATTCGCAGCCCGCTGGATTCACTTCCAGGTTACGTCGATTACAGGCGCTGCATTCAGCCACCCCCATTTTCTACCTTGATATCGAACAAAGACCGAGAACTTAAAAATTGAGAAAATCTTTAACTTAACTTCAATTTTAACTTTAATTTTAACTTTATAACAACCGCGCAAAAAGGAAAGAAAAAAAAGTTACAATTTGGGATCTATTAACTAAACCCCGAACTAAGTTACCCGAAACTTAACCGCCCATATATCCATACAATTTGTTTCAAGTTTTACAATAATTTCATTATTCATACTATTAAGGTTACAGAAATAACAAATTAAACAAAAGAATTCCGGAAGAATATAAATTTACAATTTTTTTTTAAGACTTTAAGTTGGGCCGTAGGCCATTCTCCATTTGGAGTGACTTCACATGCAACTTTACACATCGACCAGACCGTCCGTCTGGTTTGGTTTCACTTAAATGGAAACCAACCTTCCTTGAAACCTGAAACGAGACTTGGTATTTTTTTCCTCACGAAAATGATAGAGAGAACCATGGTCAGAAGGACTATGGCCGTCCCGCTCTCTCTCTCATTCTCGTGTAAAGAGGTAGTGACATTTGTCAAATAGATTAAAATAAACAAACATAAGTAACAAGTGGATGCAAGAGGCATCGTTTTTATTAAAAATTAAAATTAAATGAGAAAAAAAAAACTTGTTGCGTTTATTTATAACGCAACAAATCCCACCCTTTCCTCCTTGAAAAGGTGTTTGTTCATAACACAAACAAGATTACTTAAAAAGGGACTTCCAATATTTATTCGTTTTCCGAAAACGACGTAAACGGCTTCAGATCTTTTACATGCCAAGTGCCACGATCTTTGCCGTTGTTATCTTCAAGAACGTAAGTCCAGGGAGACAATCGTTTTCTGATTCTAAATGGCCCGACATACTTCGGTGCCAGCTTGGCTGCGTAATAATTCGCAGCATTAGATAGATCAAAATTTCTGCGCCAAACAACATCATTAGGAAGATATTGGATATCTCTCCTCCTGAGGTTGTAAGATTCCGCAGTTTTCTTGGATGCCGTTCGAAGTTTCGCGGCTATATCCGCCCTAAGTTTCCTAAACCTTTCTACTACATCTCCTTCCAATTCCAAATTATTTCGATCTGGGTCCCTAATTGAGTTTTCTTCTCTTCCACTTGTACACATTTCTTTGCCAAAATTGGCGTAATATGGTGAATACTTCGTGTTGCGATGTACGGATGGCACATGCAACTTTCGCTAATTGAGAATCCCAAACGCGGTGATTCTCAGAAACATAGGCTCTCAAAGTAGTTTTAATTATTTGGTTAATCCTCTCCGCTGGGTTAGCCTGAGGATGATAGTGTGGAGTGAACCTAATTTTTGACGAATACTCGTCGCAAAGCGATTTCAATTCTCTACTTTTAAATTGAGGACCATTGTCACAAATGACGAACTTTGGTACTCCAAATAGCAAAAACACATTATCCTCTAACTCCTTGCAAACTGCCTTTGCAGTAGCAGACCTTAATGGGAACAACAATGGAAACTTTGTAAGATAATCTACAACTGTTAAAATGTACATATAGCCCCTATTGGACTTTGGCAAAGGACCTACTAAGTCCACACTTATCATCTCCCAAGGAGAAGAAACCCCTATCCTTTCAGTCATAAGACCCGCTGGTTTATCATTTACTGGTTTCACTTGTTGACAAATAGAACATTTCCTAACATAATTTGCTATATCATTTCTCATTTTTGGCCAATAATATTTGGCCCCTACTCTCGCGAACGTTTTCCTAACCCCCATATGTCCTGCTAAAGGACTATCATGACATTCTTTTAAAATTTCTAACCTATCTCTTTTCCCCACTACTATTTTCCATTCTTCGTTATTTTCGTGAACTACTATATGTGTCGCTTTGATAAACTTATAAAGACAACCATTTTCCACCCTACAAGCTGGAAACCCTAAAGGATTAGCCTCAACTGCCGAAATCATTTTTGTCACCCAAGGGTCCGAATCCTCACCCGAGATCCCAGCCACTACTGGAACCCCCCGAGATAACATGTCCGGAACGACATGATCTTTTCCCTTGCGATGTATGATCTCGAAATCAAACTGCTGTAGCCGTACTGCCCAGCGTGCTAATCGACCCTGCGGATCCTTTAGGTTATTCAACCATACCAATGAGTAGTGGTCGGTTATGACCGTGAATCGAACACCTTCGATGTACGGACGTAACTTTTCCACTGCCCACAAAACTCCTAAACATTCTTTTTCCGTTGTGGAGTAGTTTCTTTCAGACCTATTTAATGACCTACTCAAGTAACAAATCACCTTTTCCCCATCCTCAAATTTTTGCGAAAGAACCGCACCTATTCCAAAATCCGACGCATCTGTCTGTACTACAAAGGGTAGATTAAAATCAGGGCATGTTAATATAGGGGCCGTAACAAGGCATTCTTTTGCTTTTCTAAAACGTTCCTCGCATTCCGGTGTCCACTTGAACTTCTTTGATTTTTTAAATAAGTCTGTTAAGGGCCTAACTAAATGAGCAAAATTTGGTACGAACCGTCTGTACCACGACACTGTTCCTACAAAGCTCCTAACCTCTTTAATATTTCTTGGTGTCGGTATGTTAACCATACTCTCTACCTTTTCTGGATCAACGTGTAATCCATTCCTATCCACAACATAACCTAAAAATTTAAGTGACGGCCTACAAAAGTGACATTTCTCCCGCCCAACTTTAAGCCCCGCATCTTGCAATCTATTTAAAACTTCTTTAAGGATTTCTAAGTGTTTTTCGAAAGTATCTGAAATGATAATGATATCATCCAGATACACGAAAACATATGGTTCAAGTTCAGGCCCCAAGACACTATCAATAAATCTCTGCCAGGTAGCAGGAGCATTGTGTAGTCCGAAAGGCATTCGCTTGAAATGAAAAAGACCCCTACCCGGTACCGTGAAGGCAGTAAACTTCCGAGATTCCTCCGCCATAGGAATCTGCCAATAAGCTGATTTGATATCTAAAGATGTTAAGCACTTCGCATTTCTAAGTTTATCTAAAATCGATGAGATTATCGGTAGAGGATAAGCATCCCTTTCTGTCACTTGGTTCAGTTTCCTAAAATCAACATAAAATCTAAAACTATCATCTTTTTTCCTAATCAAAACTATTGGGGAGGCCCATGGACTATTTGATTTTTCGATGACGTCTTCATCCAACATTTCTTTAAGAGCTTTATCGATGTGAACCTGCATCGCAGGTGAAACAGGGTAATATCTCTGTTTTATAGGGTCTGATGATGTCCTAATGGCATGTTCTACTCGATTTGTTACTCCTAATCCCTCTGGCATGTTTTTAAATAAATCCTCAATAAGTGTATGTAGTTTAACCCTCTCATTTCCATTTAAATCCGACTCTTCTATAATCGATGTCGTGTCTATTGAAGCCACCGCTTCCTGACTTGAAAAGTTCCACATGCGTGAACGAAGATCCGGGACAATTCCAGACAGTGCCCAAAAGTCTGCACCAAGTATCATTGCATGGGGAAGTGAAGGTATCACCAAGCACTCTATAAGGACTGATTTATTTTCAACAAATATCGGTAAATTTACTACCCCCAAAACTCCTACCCCTGCCCCATCTGCTAAATGTACCTGCCTAACATTACTTTTTTCCAATCCTAAACCCAAATCTTTTAAAACTTTCCAAACGTCCCTACAAATTATTGTTCGCGAAGCTCCTGAATCTAAAAGCCCTACAAAATTAAACCCATAAATATTAATACTCAAGTAAGGACGACTATCACCCCCACTTGTTTCCAACGTGAAACCAAGTTTTACTTTCGCCAGCTGGTCGTCAGCAGGCGACCTATTTAATTGCGACGGCGCTCTTGTCCTGCTGGCCCAAGAGACCGTTGCCCATTTCCCGAGCAACGTCTACAGTTACTCCGGGTTACACCCATTGCCCCACATCCAAAACAACGCCTAGGAGCGGAACAAGAACTCAAAAAATGACCTTCCCTGTTACAGTTAAAGCATCTGACGGACCTACGAGGTGGGGGGTTAACTGCAACCGTTGTTGTTGCTTCCTGAACGGCAGCAACATACGCAACATCCGGCTCCAATGCCTGTCTAGAACGATGGTTAGGTGGTGGCACAAAAGCCTCAACATTTGTCCTAATAGATTCCAATCTTCTACCAAACGCAACCAGTTCATTGACTGATTTGATATCAGCCAACCCCAACTGCGTCTGATAGAACGGTGCTATGTTCTTCATGAGAATAGAAAGCTTTCTACTCTCACTCAGAGGTTCCAAAAATCTCTTAAACAGGGTCTGCATGAGTGCGATGTACATACCCATCGACTCATCCCGACCCTGCGTACGCCGCTTTACTTTATCCATCAACAAATCATCATAATTAGAGGGTAAAAACTCCAACTTAACTTCCTGGACCAATTCCTTCCATGTACCTACATTGTCCCTAACCGCCCTAAACCAGAGGAGCGCCTTCCCTGTAAAAAGATCCACGGCTGACCTAAAAAGCCTTTCTTCCGACACCCCTCTCGACTCTCTCAGTTCCTCGACTCTTTCTAAAAATGAGTTAACTGATGAGCCACAACGCTCACCAGAAAACTTCACACCCCATTTTTCAATTTTTTCATGTCGCTCAGAGTTCCGGTTGCCGGTTTGAACTCGTATATCACGAGGCAAACCCTGCATTTGAAACTCTGAACTCGCACGTTGGTCGACCTGCGCAGTTGGTAACGCACCCAGGGCTGCTGTCGACTGTTGATTGTTATCGGTGGTTTTATTTTCGTTTTTATTGCCGTCGATATTTTTACTACCGTCCTTTGGTAGTTCCTCTACCCCTTCGTTTAATGCTGCCATCAGTAATAGTAGCTCCCCTCTAATGTCAGCCACTTCATTCACCTCTTCTGAAGATTCGGCCCTCGCCCTAACAATTCTACACAAAGACCATTCAATTTTTGTCAAAATTTTTAAATATTCCGAAGACTTAGGATTTTTAGGAGGTATTTTCAAAAGATCTTTAATTTCTAAAATTTTCGGCCTAACTGCTTTTGAGTCCTCAGTAAAAGAAAATGGGTAGTGAGGACTCTCCGAAGAAATCGAACCTAAGCGCTCCAGATTACGAGAAGCTCTGAGGGTCATCCTCATTTCGTCGACCTTCGAGCCTTCCTTCAACCCCCGGGCAAGTAACTCATAAACGAGTTCATCTTTAGCTAGCCTATTTACATCCATCGTATCAAAAAAAGAAAAGAAAACTCTCACTTAATAAGAAGAACCAAATTTCACCGATTAGCAATTAGATCACTACAAAAAATTATTGAAAGTTGTTATAAATACGGTTAAATCAACACCCAGTTGACTTCCCTACCAAATCACAATCAAGAAGAAAGTTGAACGAATAATAAAATATATATCTATTAACCAACGTTGCAAATACACACCGACGTTAAAAAAAAACTAAACAAAAATGTAAAGAAAATTAAATATGGTCACACCAGGTATATCTTCACACCAAAAAAAAATTCTTCCAATCCAAAATTAAACAAACAAAATTAAAGTTCCCAAAGTTTCTTTAAAAAAAAATGTCTCCACTATATTTTTTTTTAGTAATATGGTCACACTAAAGTGTATCCAAGAATAAAACACCAATCCAATAAAAAAAATTAAAAAAAAATATTCAAAAAAAGACGAGCAGAAAAAATAGAGAAAATCCAACCACCAAAATTTGGTCACTAAAATAATTTCCTTCTGAATAAAAAACAACCACCAAAAAAAAATCAAAAGATATCAAGAACAATACAAAAAATTCAGATGGAATTATAATCACTTGAAAATGGTAAACAAATCAAAAATTAATTCAACACAGGGAGAGAAAGAGACAAACGTATATGTTGCTTTCTTTTTGTTGTAACCACCGATATGAAATGTACCACTATGAATAAAAAAAAAACGCTCTAATGTTTACCGTAATAAAGTGAAATATGTAGAAATGAATATGTAGGAAATAATATATATATATGTAATTGAAAAGAATAATTTGATAATTTAACTTAAGAAAAAAACTAACCACAAAATTGAATGTGTAAGAATATTTACAAAAAAACTTACAGACTTCCTGATTTCTTTTTAAACCTCTGAAAATGAATCCCACTGTATTTAAACTCCTTTGATATTCGATGACTATAACAATCACGGCACTGGTAGATGTACTTTAATCAATAGGGGTTGCACAATTTAATCAGACCAATTAAAATCGAAGACTGTTGCTAAAAAAGAAAATAAAAAAAGTAAAACGAAACACAATTTGAATTTTAATAAAACTTCCTTAAAAGAAACACAACACAAGAACAATTGGAGAGGTTTTCCTTCACACACCAAATTACAAAAATTTTTTCCAAGAGGCCCCACGTTGGGCGCCAATTTGTTGCAATTTTTTTTTTTACCGATAATTATTTTGATATTTAATCAAATTAAACGAAATTTAAAAATGAAATTAAACGAAATTAAAACAAACGAAAAGAAAAAAACGAAAACACTTTACAAATTTAACCGCGAAAGATGAAATGAAAATGTGATGAGTACGAATTTGCCGATCTGTCAAATGACAGCGGCGAAGAAGCGAGAGACAAAAAAATTGCAACAGGCAGCAAATCAAGTGCTGCCACCAGACCAGCTCAGCAAGGGTTGGGTTCAGCAATTATAAATTAATCGACGATTCGATTAATTTAAGTTGCGTGCTGATTGATTTGATATCACTTGATATCAAAAATATTGTTTTAATTAAAATTGCCACAGGGGCGTTCTTACGTTAAGTAAGTAAAAGGGCGCCAGCAATTTTTTCCTGAAAATAAAAAAAAGGAAATTGCAAACCTTTCAAAAGAGAAACAAAACCAACCACAAAAGAAAGACAACAATTGTAATTTTTCCGAAATTCACTTTTTATTTTTAAAGCTGCCTGAGAAACCTTACAAAGCAGGATTAAAACTCAGGATCTTTTCAATGTTCAATAAAAATTGTATGGACAATGGACCGTTAAGGTCTTAATTCCCACAAGTAAAAATTTTGCTATTAAAACAAAAGAATTTAAAAAAATAACGATTTAACACCAAAACAATATTTTTACTTATCTTTTCTTTAATGCTTTTCCTGTGAAATCCCCAACTAGCTCCTTTTTTTTCCTTCCTTTCCTTCTTCTAACAGGTTTATATTCTTTTTTTTCTTATTTTTTTTTTCACGACACTCCTAACTTCTTATAAATTTTCTTTTCTCAATTTTTTTCTTAATCTTTGTTTGGTATCACCACTTGTCTCAACACTCTGAATGCTTGCCAAGAATTGACGGCCAGATTCCAAGATCTGTCCCGTCTCTTCTATTTCGTCTCCCGCCATTTTAGCTTTCAGCCAATATGGAGTGGCGGATTTCAATCACATCATCAACAGCCAATCGGAGATCGGCTTGTTGATCTCAACTTGTAATGAAATACTCGCGATCCTGCTTACTCGCCTTTTCCTCTCACAGCTAAATGCAAGTCATCCTGGAATTCGCCGCCCGCTGGATTCACTTCCAGGTTACGTCGATTACAGGCGCTGCATTCAGCCACCCCCATTTTCTACCTTGATATCGAACAAAGACCGAGAACTTAAAAATTGAGAAAATCTTTAACTTAACTTCAATTTTAACTTTAATTTTAACTTTATAACAACCGCGCAAAAAGGAAAGAAAAAAAAGTTACAATTTGGGATCTATTAACTAAACCCCGAACTAAGTTACCCGAAACTTAACCGCCCATATATCCATACAATTTGTTTCAAGTTTTACAATAATTTCATTATTCATACTATTAAGGTTACAGAAATAACAAATTAAACAAAAGAATTCCGGAAGAATATAAATTTACAATTTTTTTTAAGACTTTAAGTTGGGCCGTAGGCCATTCTCCATTTGGAGTGACTTCACATGCAACTTTACACATCGACCAGACCGTCCGTCTGGTTTGGTTTCACTTAAATGGAAACCAACCTTCCTTGAAACCTGAAACGAGACTTGGTATTTTTTTCCTCACGAAAATGATAGAGAGAACCATGGTCAGAAGGACTATGGCCGTCCCGCTCTCTCTCATTCTCGTGTAAAGAGGTAGTGACATTTGTCAAATAGATTAAAATAAACAAACAAAAGTAACAAGTGGATGCAAGAGGCATCGTTTTTATTAAAAATTAAAATTAAATGAGAAAAAAAACAAAAACTTGTTGCGTTTATTTATAACGCAACAAGCTGTCATTTTTTTTTGACATTTATACATTTGTGTTTAGACTATTCATATTTTTGGGCAACTTAATTTTCAATTTTTAAATTAAAAAATGGACCAACGCGATGAAATTGCATTTAATGCAATGATAATGCAAATGTGCTACTGCGGAATGAAGCTTTTAAAGCTTTACTGTCCCAGCAGAATGGAGTCGCTGTAGCGCTTTTAAAGCTTTAAAATGTAGCGCGACTAATAGCGGAAAGTAGAAAATTATTCAACGATGGCGACAGCGATCACTGCAGCAACAGCTTCCCATTGTGGCGCTGTGTACTATTTTCGTATGTTTCAACTTTGACAGCGCGACAAGCCGCCGCTACAGCGACTCCATTCTGCTGGGGCAGTAAAGCTGAACTAAAAACAACAAGAGAGAGACTTGATAATGCAGAGTACATGTTACATGTACCACCAAAAACACTCTATATGAAGATATAAATCCTTCGTACGTATCACCCTCCAAAACCCATTTTTTTACATTCATGTATTTGTAATGTGGACGAATTCAACGAGAAAAATTGACGTGTTTTCACGCACACATAGAAGTTTTTAGGGGAAATTTCATAAAATTAGAGGAGAAATAACACGCATAGGGGAGAGTGGGGCACATTTGAACACTTTTTGCTTTCGCAGCTGCTGGAACCATACATGTTCGATTTATTGATGTGTAAAGCTTACTTACATGGAACAATGCTATTGAACTGCGATTGAAAATAATATTTGGTTCATTTATGAACATATTTTTATTAAATTTTAATTTTTAACCAATATACATGCTTATGTTCAAAAGTGCCCCATGTATGGGGCAGTTTTGAAATTGGAAGGGGCACTTTTGAACAGCAGTATTATTTCGTTTTAGTGATTGAATAACACTTTAAATTTGTACTGTTTTTATTAGTTTTATTAGTAAAAGGATAAAAAAAACTTAAAAAATAAAAATAAAAATGACATCACATTCAAGGAATCAAAAAGTAACAAAAAATCATAAAAAATAAAATTTATACTTCAATTATCACATTCATTAGTTGAAAGACAGCAACAAAAACTTATTTAAACATAACATAGAAAACATAGAATATATTATATTATTTAGAGTAGAATTATTTATCTTTAACCCAACCGGTATTTTGAAAAATCAAATGCAAACGATAAAAATGCGGATGTTCTTGATGTACCTGGGGCATTAATTGGTTCAGGCAGCTTGGCTTTAATTTCTATCCCGCTTATAATGGAGCTGTCTTCGAGATCAGGAAAAAAAAACTTGAAGGATTCAGGCTTCTTTTTCATAAAATCAATGCTGTACATATTTCCATTTTTTTCTTTGATTTTGCCTACAAAAGCTAGTTTTTTATTGTTCTTTTCATTGGAGCATTCTGCCAAAATAAAATCGCCTTGATTTAAATTCTCATAACTCAAATCAAATGATTCCTCGTTTTCTACTTGTTCTGTTACTTGTAGTTCTTCAAACGAAGAATCGTTTGCAAAATCGAAATCAAGATCGGTGTCATCATTAACTGAGAAGCTTTCATCTGAACCCGAGCTAGATTCTATTAAGTTCTTAGCTTTGGTTTGCGGTTTGGAGGTTTTAAGGCGTTTAATTAAAGGCAGAATTGGTGTTTTTTTCAGACTCTTTTGGCGTTTTAAATAGGCATCTTCAATTTCATTTTTTTCAGGGGTTTCGGTAAGTATCCGCGACTTTCCTTTCTTTCGGCCTCCAGTTGTGGTTTTCCTTGGGGCAGCTTTCGGATAAGGCCTTGCAATTTCAGGTGAAATTATGTCAGTGGGTGTTGTAATCATATTATGAGCTGGAAAATCGGCTTCATTCGACAATGGTTCAATATTTTCATTCGTAACTTCAGCAGACTCAGGCAATTTTCGATTTGTGACCTCTGAACATTGAAAGTCTTCTTCAGTGAATGCACTCCTTGAAAATGGAAAAATGCCTGGCTTAGCAAAGCCAGAGGTTATGTTCTTTTGAGTAAAGGAAGTCATGTATGCAGTGTTTGCAATAGCTGGAAGATCGTGTATTCTTATTGTTTTGCCGGGATTGTTAAGTAGCCAGTCGTTTTGTGCTATCGATAGTTTTTGCTTGAAGGGTCCCAAAACAGCAACATCAAGAGGCTGAAGGCGATGAGTGCAATGGGGAGGAAAAGTAACTAGGACTATACCATGATCACGGGAAAAGTTAATGGCATCAATTGTGCAATGGCTTTCATGATTGTCCAATAAAAGTAATATCATGTCTGATTTAGTGCATCTTGTGGATTTCTGAATGTGCTCAAGAACTTTAACAAAAAGTCCTCCAGTCATCCAACCACTCGTTGGGCTGTTAGCGTAACCAACGCTACCAGTTGGTGCTCCATTAAGCATTGTGTCATGAAATCTAGCCCGCGGAAATATGAACACGGGAGGTATAGTATTACCAATTGCACTTACAATAGCACACATAGTAATTAATTGGCCCCTCTCAGCAGAAACAGATTGTCCAACCTGTTTTTGACCTTTTTGTGCAATGACGTTTGGAGCTTGAACTACTGTAGTGACCCCGGTTTCATCCAAATTGAAAATCCGATCAGCTGTAAAGTTAAACTTACCGAGTGCTCTCTCATAATTTGAATGAAATTCTTCAAGATTCTTGTGATTAAAACTAGTAGCCCTTGACAAACTTGTATTCTCTGGTTTTCGTATTGAAAGCGCTGTGTGACGCTTCATAAAGCCATAAATCCATTCAATTCCAGCCATTTGATTTTCACTCCATGCTTCGGGACATTTTTGTAACAATGTGGCGTATTCGAAAGCTAATACTCGAGCTTGAATTTTGGTCAGTCCGTAATTCATCTTCGAGCTTCGTATCAAATATTTTTCAAGCATCTTTTCTTCACCATTAGTGAAAACTTGCTGTGTTGAATATTTGCTTGAAAATCTTAAGTTTTGTGGCTCCTTATTTCTTGTAAACTTTTTAATACGGTAATACAATGTAGTTGGCAATATTCCGAAGGCAGCAGCAGCCCCTCTTAACGACATTGTTTTATCCAAAACTGCTGTTATGGCACTTTTAACATCATCTTCATTGACTACTGTGGATTTTTTTCTCTTATAAGTGCGCACCATTATTTCCTTTAAGACAAGAAATTGAAACATTGAACCCATTTATTGACTAAAATACAGTGAAAGATCTAAAAATATGTGGAAGAAACTGATCGGGGCAGTTTTGAACATGTTCAATCGTGCCCCAACACACTTGTTCAAATCTGCCCCAACTGTTTCAAAGCCATAAAATGTTGTATAACTACTTTACTAAAACATATTAATTTAAAAACTCACCGTGATTTGGTTCCAAATTTATTTACTCTTAACAAAATTTTTTTCCCGGTCTTATATCGCGCACTAAAATTTGTACACACCCTTACAACTAAAAAACCAAATATAACGCACAAGCACTAAAAAACCACCTTCCACCTATAAATCTGAAAGCCGACTGAAAAAAGCACGGAACGTCAATGACGTTTAAGGATACATTGTTGCCAGTTTAAAATATTGAATTACTTTTGAAAAACAATAATAAACTAAAATTTTATAAGCAGTGTTCAAATGTGCCACGTGTTCAAATGTGCCCCACTCTCCCCTACTTAAATGAGTTTATGAGTTCGATTTCCGGTTTACCTTGTAGGCAAACCAATATGGCTACCGAGGATTTATATCTTTATTAGAGTGTTTTTGTGTACCACTCTAAACACATTGAACTGCGTGAGCAAAAACACTCCATTACCAAGCCCGGAATCTTTCGTACGTTTCACTCTCCAAAACCCGTTTGTTTACATTGTTGTATTTGTAATTTTGACAATTAGTCCATGAATAGATGTGAGCACAAACAAAAAAAAACGATGCCGTGGGCTAGCGGCACTTTGCATAGCAAAAACAAAATGGAGGGGTTGATAAGTTTTTTTCAGGTTTTTCCTTTTACTTTTTTCGATGAAAAAGTCAGTTTTAAGCTTTAATTTTGCAGGCATTTTGTGGATAGTGAACCAATGTACCTTTTTGTCTTCAAAAAAGCATGTTCACCATCAGTTTATTATAATTAATTCACTAATTTACAAAAATCACTACGAAATTCTTCAAATTTAAAAATTAACCTCGGATTTTTGTATCAAAGATGCGTTTGAAGAACCATCAAGTTAAGGGTGCGAGCGCAATTTTTGTATTGAATTCTAATAAATTTTCGTTAATGAACGGCCCAAATTTTTTTTTGCAAGTAATTAAAATCTGTATCAATTTAATTAATCCAAGTATATTTATAGTTTGTTTTAAATGATTTGAGCTTGCAACTATTTTTCAATTCCATTATGATTAATAAATATTAAATTTAAAAAATAGTTTTAATCTAAAAATACCTTATCCATAACATTCTTGATTGATGGAAACATACATGTATTTGCTATCAAAAAAAACTGCATCAAAGGAACACTAATGTTTTTAAAAAACTAATCAGAACGGTTATAGCGAACCTGTTGAATAAATGCAGATCAAATAAAATGAAAATTTTGACAAATATCACAAAATGAAAACGTCTTAAAATCGTTCTGAATTCATGCACAACTCATTCAATAGATCAAGTAATCGACATTAATATTTATTGTTGACTTACAGAAGTTTTTTTTAGTGAATTCCCACAGTTTAACGAAAAATATAATTTTCATTCATTCCTTAAAAATGTTTAGTTAACAAACTTCGAATTTATTTATTATTGTTTGAAGGGTATGTTTAGTAAAAGTGTTGCTAATAATGAAAAAATGAATGCGTTTTACGTACATGTTTTTGTTTTTGTTAATATAATAAATACTTCCATAGATTACATTTTATAAATGCAGAACATAGAAGAAAATATACATAAACAATAGTTTTCAGATATAAAGCAGAAGTTAGTGTAGAAAAATATTTTTGAGAAAGCCAATAATATTTTAGGTATGTTCATTAAAGAAATTTCCGCTTCGGCTAACCTTCATCAACTTTTTAGAAAAAAAAAATTAGCATTAACAGCAGCCAATTATTTCATAGCATAATTAATTTTTCAGATTGTAAAATGTCTAGAAATTTTCATACGCTACAAAATTGGTTATTTTATGCGTAAGCATAGAAGATTACATTATTTAGTCAAGAAGTATGCATTTTGGCGCGTTCACCGATTTTTTTTCTATTGGGTGTTTGGTTTCCCCATACTGGAATAAAAAAAGTTACTTAAATCTATTTATTGCACTCATTTAGTTGGTATTGTTTGTAACCATATTGCCTATTTCTATTCCTTAAAGATGCTTTACACAAAGCAGCTTATTTTTAAAATATGGTTCCCTCAAATTTTTATTCCAAAATCTAACTACAAACAAAATTCTTACTCTAACACAGTCCCTCGAAAAGAAATTTTCAGGAATATTTCTGCAACAAACAAAACTAAAATTTGGTCTTGCAATTATCGAACTGCTTAAATGATGAAAATACTACTCTAATTGAGGAATCTGAACTAGCTAAAGTTGGCAATGGAATTTCATAAGTATGCTTCTCGTACCATTGTCTGTACAAAAAAAAAAATACGGAGGCACCCGCCTATTGTTTCCACCTGAACTTCTAACGTCGCGTCGCCAAGAAAATGCTCTAAGCAAACTACAGCTAAAAAAATTGTGTGTTTTCTTGTTTTACAAAGTATTGAGTTACACTTTGTCCATTTCCAATTTTACTTAACTAGTTGCAGCGCATATTGCGTTCGCAAATAATTTAAGTAAACAAAATACAGCACTAATAAATCATTAAATATGTATTTGGTCAATTTTATTTTATTTAATATACATTAACAACATTTATTTGGATTGAAATTAAAAAGCTATACAAATCTTCCAATTTAAGACCATGTCAGCACTTCAGATTTTGTTGGTTAGGATTGTTTAGTTTTTGAACGAGGCCATGAAACATTCAAAATGAAGCATTTAGATGTGACTGATTACTATAATGAAGCATTTTGATGGGCCTGAGGACTAAATGTGAGAATGTGTTTGGTTTTTTGCATCATTTCACGCACACTTTCTCACATTTAGTCCTCAGTAGCTTGTAGGCAAACCGAAATGTCAGTCTGAGATTCCGGTCTTGGTAATAGAGTGTTTTTGTGCGTGAGGTTCCCTTTTTTGAGAACGAAAATGTGTGTGCAACGGTGATCGAAATCCTAAACAAGGGAATTGATATGCAACTGACGGTCGATGATGTGGAGACGTGTTACAGAAAGAAGATCAAGGGGGCACCATCTGGTACAGTGATTGTGCAGCTTCGAAGTAGGAGTGTGAAGGAGGCAGATTTATACGCTAAGAAAGTGGCGATCAGAGCAGAAACAATCTTCTCTTCATGCAAAGGCCGATTCTTCATCAACGACTGGCTGTCAAACAATACAAAGATGCTCATGAGGGAGACAAAAATTGCAAAAACAAATCATACATAAGTATGAATTTCTTTGGGTGAGATATGGAAAAATTATGATGCGCAAGACGGCTGGAATGGATGTTAAATTCATCAGGTGCATTGATGATCTTAATCATTTATAATAATTTGTATTTTCTATATTTTAATATTCAATTATATATAGCTCTTATTTTATTTAAACTATGATGCGCCATAATGAAATATTTGATCTCAATAACTGTAGTGCAGGTGAAAACATCTTTATTGGTTTAAATTATATTAAATCTTATAACGATTTTGTGGTCTTCCACCAAAACATAAGAATTATGAGAACAAATTTTGATAATTTTGTGATAACTTTAAGTAATGCCTTTAAAATCTTACCTGATGTAATTGTCTTATCTAAAATTTGGATTTTTGACCATGAATTATGCAATTACTCAATTCCGGGTTTTAACGTTTATGCTGAATGTAATGATAAATATGTGTCAGGTGGAATAGCGATTTTTGTAAAAAACAATATAGTTGTGTCTAAAACATCCACTCCTGATTTGAAAAGTGCTGATGCCATTATTTGGGGTTATCGGGAACTTATTTTCCCATGGATTTGTTCCCATATTCGAAAAATTGGTATCGGGAACTTTTCGAAAATGGGAAAAAAATTCCTATGGAAAAATACCTATCGGCAAATCTTTTTTCATGGGAAATCTTGTGTTTTTTCTGTCTGATTATTTCCCCGTTATTTAGTTGTCGGAATTTAAAGCGGAGCAAACAATGTAAGCAATTTTCAACAAAATAATAATGAAAATATTAATAAAAATGTATCTTTTTAAGGTCGAATTCAACAAATAGTCACCAAGTTCAAGTTTTAATCGGTTTTATGGAAAAAAACCGAGATATTGCTAATGGTATCACAACAAATCGGTCTAAGGAAGATCTATCAACATTTTGGAAAGAAGTTGAAAAAGAACTTAACAGTTTGGGCCCACCAACAAAATCTATTTCTGAATGGAAAAGAGTAGGTGATAAGTTGATAACCATGATTTTTTTCTTAATAACAAAAATAATTTAGGGTATGGCTTGATAAAAAAAAATACGTGAGGAAGAAAATGTCTGAAAACAAGAGACAACAAAACGCAACCGGTGGAGGCCCAAACAAGGAGTATAAATTCAGTGCGTTGGAGGAAACAATAATTAGAATTTGTGCCTTAGAAGAATCGGTGGAAGGTTGCCCAGATGCTTTTACTTTTGGTCTCCCTTCATGTAGCAAAAAGAGAAAGACAGACGGTAATCGAAATCAAATCGTCGATAGTGAAAATTGTCCAAATTCATCATCAGTCAGCCGTTCTGTTGAAGTGTTAAAGGACAAATCCTTCGACGAGAATGTTATGTTTGCTATGATAACGAATGCAACTGAACCGGAGGAGCAGAACATTGAAACAAATGGTTCCCATATGAACAGTGAACACAGAACTTCAACTCCTCGTCCTACAAAAAAGCCACAAAAAGGCATAACTTGTGACGACGCTTTGGAACGAGAAATCGAAATTCAAAAACAACTCTGCAATAAGGTTGAAGAGGCAGTTGAGGCTATGAAGCGACACCAAAAAGAAATGGAATACCATTCCAAGAAAATATGCAGGTCCATTGACAAAATTAGTGAGTTTCAGAAGAAGATGTTCGATGAAACCTCAAGGCACAACCTTGAAATGGAAGCAATGAGAATGCAGGAAATTAAAGCAAAGCTCGAGTTCCAAAAACGATTACTTGAAATCGAGGAAGAAAAAACTAAAAAAGTTATATGTTGAACATAATTTTATTTTTTTAATTTTAAAAGTGCCTTTTCTTGTGATGAATTTTTATTTTTGTTTTGTTTTTGTTTTTTTGTTTTGAACTTATTTTTTATGCTAAGTTTTATTTATGAAGTCATATATATTTTTTGTTTTTATTATCACTTGAGTACGAAATACACCCATAAGTAAATGAATACCAAAAATAAATGTGTTTTGATTAGCTTAGAAACTTAAAGTCTATTTCCTATTTCTCTTCTTATACGTTTTGCTTGGTGATTGTATTCTGTATCATTTATATCAAAATCTTCACCTCTATTATTGGTGTCGGTGGAATTGTCTTCATCATCTATAAATTCAGTACTCACATTAACTGGAAAATCGCTTTTAAAATGGATGCACATGTTGTGTAAGGCGCAGCATGCATTCACTATTTTAATTGCTTTTTTTGGAAGGTAGTGCAGCTCTCTTGCACCGAGCAGACACATCCATCTTCCTTTAAGGACCCCAATCGTCCTTTCAATTATATTTCGGCATCGAGTATGGGCTTCATTGAAATTAGCTTCCGATGAACCTTGTACTGTTCGATGGGGTGTCAATAACCAGGGTTCCAAGGGATATTCAGCATCACCTGTTAAAAATTTTATTGAACAAATATAATAATTGTTTTATTTAAAAGATTATTACCCAATAGCCAAGAATTTCTGTCACCATTTAAATATTTTTCTTCCAGCCAGGATCGCAGTTCACTTACTCTCCAAATAAATGAATCATGTGATGCTCCAGAGTGTGAAGCATCTACAAATCTACAAATCTTTTCATCTCGTCGTCGCAAACCTTAACATACATAGATTAAATTAAATTGAGAAAAACTAACAAAAAAGAAATCTTACAAGTAAGACGTTCAAACTAAAATATCCTTTCCTGTTGTAATATAAGTGTTTGTTCGTTGGTGGGGCAATTATTTTAACGTGAGTGCCGTCTATGCAGCCCACTACCCCAGGTATTTTATGTTTTTCGTAAAAGTTCAATTTTGTTCGCCTCTTTTCTTCGTCGCTCATTTCAGTTTTGATAAATATGGGGCAAATTGTGGTCTCAAAAAAACCCAAGACATTTGTCAGGACTTCCGAAAAAGAAGATTGAGCCAGCCCAACCTCATGATCTTTTCCTACGCCCGTCTGGTATCCGCCTTCGGCAAAAAAGCGTAAGCATGCACTTTGCTTGACTATAGGAGGAATTGCTATTGGTTTCTTGGTTGGAGGGAAGAAATTAGATAGCATATCAAGCAAATGCTTAAACAATTGCTTGTTTACTCTATAATAGCGATGAAATCTGTAGAAGAAAAAGATAAAATAATTTTTTTTCTATCTGTAAATATTTTTACTTACAGTGGCTGTGGCAATTCTAATGGATTTGAATGATCTCTTAAACTACGCCTTATGGATCTTTGTTCTCTTCGTTGTTCTCGTTGTATTTCATCGATTAATAATAAATAGGATATTCTTTGCATTTTTAACTAACGATTAGGTCTAGGACGAAAACAAACCATTTTTTTCACTAAGAACCGACTGTCAAATCATTCCAAAACTATGTTCGAAAATTAATTTATTATTTTCATGTTGGCAAAATTTGTTCCCAAGGAAAAAGAATTCCGTGGGGAATTTCCGATAGTAGGAACTTGTTCCCGGGAAGGAAAAAATTCCTGATTGTGAAAATTAAACTTGAATGCAACCTATGCATTGACATTGTTGGTATATATCGACTGCAATTTGTTCACAAAGATACATTTCTGAGAGATATAGAGGATCTACTTCGTGGATTGAACAGTAACAACATTTGCATGATCGGTGATATTAATATTGATATTTTGGGCTTCCCATCTAGCTGTGATGATTTGGCGTTTTTCTTTTTTAGTTCAGAGCTGAGCACTGAGCAGAGTCTGAGCGAGCAGAGTAGAGTAGAGTTCTGAGCAGAGTATGTTCAGAGCTCTCTGATTTAATTATGAAACAACTTGAGCACTAAACTGTCATGATTTGAAATGTCAAATGTCAGACTGTCAAACGTAAATATTTGTTAATCAAGAAAAAGTAAAACTAGTTTATTGTTCAACAAAAATGGATAAAGCAATTGTTTTAAGGGAAGCATTTAGTTTGTTTTTTGATGATGAAGATGAAGAAGATGAAATAAATACTGTGGAAATTAATTCAAGACGAATTATAAAAAATGAGAACTATGCCGGAGAAGTGGTTCCGAGATTCTCCGACAAGACTTTCAAACAACATTTTCGAGTGAATCCGATTGTATTTGATATTTTGTGCCAAGAACTTCCTGCCCTGGAACAACATAATTATGGACCTGGTAGGGAATCTACCGATATAGAAAAAAGAATTATGATAATTTTATGGTACTTAGGCAATCCCGAATAAATGAGGTTTGTATTAATGGTTTTTCAATACACTTTTTACTAAAAGTATGATTATAGATCGATTGCAGATAGATTCGGCGTTTGCATTGCAAACGTTTTCCGAATTATCACCAGCATTTGTGATAATCTCATTCAATTAAATAGGACGAAGAGATTTATAAAATGGCCCAATTCAAATGAGGCTGCCAGAACGTCTGCGCATTATTTGCGGAAAACCCGTTTACCAGGTAACAATCACAATTTGTTAAATATTATTTAATATATTATTTATTTTTGAAATTAAATATTTCCAGGAGTAATTGGATCCATAGATGGTTTCCATATAATATAGAAATTAGAGCACCAACTATATCCCACAACTCCTATATAAATCGGAAAGGATTCCATTCGGTTCTCGTACAAGGAGTTTGCAACCACAGACTGGAATTTACATATTGCTATACTGGCGAAGCAGGTTCAATTCATGAAGCGCTCTTATTGAGGAGATCAAAAATAATAGATAAAATCAACTCAGGTTGTCTTGTCTTAAGTTAATTTATTTCAATATATTAAGTTAATTAAATGAAATTTATTGAAGGTGAATTCTACATACATGAAGAGCACCATCTATTGGGAGATTCTGCGTATCCTCTGAAGCAGTGGCTGGTAACTCCTTACAAGGATAATGGGCGTTTGAGGGATGAACACAAAATATTTAATAAGATTCATTCCAAATGTCGTGTTTCAATTGAGCGCGTATTCGGATTGCTGAAAGGCAGATGGAGGAGACTATTCAATATAAATTCACTGAAGCCTACATCAATTGTGAAATATATTATGGCCTCATGTATTTTACATAATATATGTATAGCATCCAACGATACGGCAGAAGACTTCATCATTCTTGAAGACGACGAAAATACTGACGATGACCGTGAAGCGGACTCTATCAACTTGCAAACAGCTCAAACAAAAAGAGAAAGTTTGATGAATGCATTATTTTAAAGCTATGTATATGATAACAACAAAGTATTTTTAAAGTTAAATTAATACAAATAATAGTAATATTTTAAAAAGTAAAATCATATATACACAAAAAATATATAAGTTTCAAAAAGAATGTCCATATATAGTGTTTTAATTGAACTATGAATAGTTATGGAAAACTCATACAGACTTCATAAAAGCTGCAATTTGAAAGTTTCTGAACGGATTTTGATGATTGGAACGCTTTTCAGCCTAAATATAAGTCTCCTTACTTACCATTTTCAATTCCATTGGATATTTCGAAAAAAATTCGTATCGTTTCATATGGATCCATATGATATGATAATTAAAATAAAACACGAATCATATTTCTATATATAGAAAAATATCACTTTATTTATATTTTTTTTGTAATTGAAGTAAACTTTATGTTAAAAGTTTATCACATTGGAGTATCATTTAAAACAAGAACAGTCTTCAAATTGATTCAGGTCCCAAAACAGAGTAGCATAGATCCAGTCGCAACAATAATTTTCTCAAGACTGGAGCTATGATCCTTTTTTTGGAATGCATAAGAATCTTTATAATACATACTAAGATACAAAAAAGAAAAAGAAAAAAACACTTCATAAGAGAATTAAAAATAACGAAAAAGTAAGTAAAAAAGGAACTGCTACAATACAAAAAAAATACTGACGAAAAAAGTAGCCAAACAACTGCTACATTTTATCAATCATTTTTTGAAATTAGTCTAAAAACTTATTGGAGACTTCCATCCGCTCACGATGTCTTTTTTCGATCCTATCATCAACTTCATTATTCTTCCTCTTTCTGTAATTAGTGATGGAAGTTTCTTTTAGGACGTTATTAGATTCTTCTACCACAAGGTGTTCTGCCACTTGGAAGTCAGAATCTTCGGAAGAAATAACCGCTGGCGGATGGATTTCGGGTGCTCGAAATAGAATATCATGTATTGAATCGAAGTGCACCCAACACATTCTCATGTTTCCTGTCGACTCGTGGTCTTCTTTTAATTTTTTGTAATGACGCCTCAGGCCCTTCCATTTAGAGTCCACCTGCTCAAATGTTATGTTAACATCGAATTCTCCGTTAAATTTTTAATATATTGGTTTCTTGACGCCTGTTTGAAAGCGTTCAAAATTTTCTTTAATCAAATTAATTAAAAAAACCGTCATAGCGTTGGTCCATTTGACGCCTGAAATAAATTTGATTCATAAAAATGCTATATGCAATTATTTTGTTTTCTAAATTATCTTACCTTCTGCACCATAGACACACCATATAAAGACCGGAAACCTATCTGTCATTCTGGTTTTGCCTACAAGCTGAAACATCAATTCTCACCAGCGTTGCCGCGAAGACAAAAATTGTAAGGGCAATTTTGAGGGCCATTTCCAAAATGTGCGGGCCACTATCCCACTACCCTGGAAAAAATTTGTTGAAGAAAATAATAACAGTTTGTCTTTTCTAAATAAACTTATTATATTTCAGGTCTTTTTGTTTACGGTATTAGTTATCACACTTGTACAAATTCCCGATCGGGCACATTTTGGCAACGCTGCTTCTCACGCACCCTTATTTCTAATTCTAACATCAATTCACCACGGCTAACATCAATTCACCACCCTCTAACATCAATTCACCACGAAAATAAGGTATAGTGATGAGAAATTCTTTAGGGGAGGCACCTAGTGGCATCGGCGACATTAGCTATTGCATTTTTTGGGAAGAGTACGATAACTCAGGCGACAAAGTTTATTGACGGATTTGTATAGAACAGTTAAAAACATTAATTTTGTTACTATGGCAGCGGGGTCTATTCTCCCCGTTTACGCGTTAGGGGCAATTTAAAAAAATATGTACGTTAAATGGAAAAAATAATGGTAATACTTACAGTTTTATACATTTTTTTAAAGCCAACACTTTTGTCTATTAGCTTGTTTTAAAATCAAGTCAAAACTGTGCAAATTAAAATAGTTTGTTGAGATATTATATTTTTAACCCTGCAGTCGTCGCGCGGATTACTATTGTAATCCACTCATACAAAATGGAGTATTTCTGAAAAACTAGTCTTGAGGATTTTTTTGTCTCTCTTAGTACTTACAGTTAAATAGTTAGCACATGCTTAGCTTAACTTAATATAATATGTAATTACATTTTAAAGCCAAAATAAATTTGAAAAAATTAAAGCACCTTTGTGTTATTCTAATTTTAAAATGGATTACATATGTAATCCACGCGACGACTGGTGTAACATTTTGGTGCGCGACGACGCAGGGTTAAAAAATATTTATTAATCCGATCATCTCAGATGCCAACTTACATAAGACTAACATCGAAAAATATTTTTGCTGTAAACTGTCATCAAATATGGTTAAACGAAGAACTTTTGGTTTCTTATACATGAATCACTTATTAGGAAAACAACATGGTCCTACGTGATTATATTTAAATGTTACTAATATGTTCTTTATCAAAAAAAACAACACGCGTTTCGTTATAATTTAAATTTAAGTTTTATTAGTAATCTTAATGTTTGCAGTACCTTGATCTAAACCTCACTGACTGACATAATTCAAACTTAAAACTCAGGTACCTACACCCGAGGCTCATAGTATAAGCTTAATGTAAAGGAGAGTCAGAGAGTAATAAGATCTATACATAAAATTATATATTCAAATAAATACATAATTTACAACTACATATCAGTAACAAAATATTTAATATCATATTTTATGATCGAGAGGATCGTGCTTATTGCTTGTTATTATATTTTGGTTCATATTTTCTAATTACTAATGGAACAGACGTGTCTTAATTTGCATAGTTTTTGAAAAAAATTGTTTTAAACTCAAAATTTGGGCAAAAAAGGTAAAAAAGGTTTAGTGTAATTTTGAAAACTTTAAGATTATCTACTATTGTTTTTATAATTCATTGTTCATATTTGTTTTTAATCAAAAACTGAAAACTAAACGATTTTATGTCTTCTAGTTCTTGAGAAAATTACCAAAAAAAATATTTTAATTAAATTATTTTTTCCTTGCTTGAGTAATTACGTAGTCTTATTTTGATAGTTATAATCGAATATGGATTAAGGTATGCCCGGAATAAATTATTTTTTCTTAAATCCAGCTTATTTAAATACAAAAGAAACTTTGGCTAAAAGACTTTGTGATTGAAAGTGGCAAGAAATTATTAATTTTTAACTTCACTATATTCAAAAGTGTGTACTACGTATAATACAGTTTTCAATTCAATGAAAACTATAATTGTCTGATCAAGGCATTTGTTGTATTATGTAAAGAAAACTTGAAATATATTAGCAAAAATGTAAAACATTGTTGTTTTTTTTAATTTAAATGTAATACAAAGACTTCTAATTCAGGTAAAATTATACATTCCAAAAATTATCTTTTTTGAATGTTATAATAATTCTTTTTTTCTCGAATTTAAAAACGATTACTATTTCCTAAAAGTTTTTTGATAATTACAAAACAGTGACCAAGTTTTAACAATGTTACTATAAGTTAAGTTTTTCAAATAAAAAAATGATAAAAGTGTGACATCACCTCAACATCACACATAACATAAGTGTTTTTTTCTTCGAGGTGAGTTTGAAAACGTCAACAAAAATTCCAATGTTTGCATTTTTAAACATTTTTAAAAGGAAAACAAATTTCATACAAATCTTCTCGCTCAAGAGAATTTGTCACATCGTTGGATACTTTCACCATTTATTTTGGATGCATAACAGCGGTATTGGCCAATACCGAGGAATTCGTAAGGGGTTTGTGTTTCACAACACTGTCGCAAGTTCATTTGGGTAAAAGATATTTTATCGTTTCAGGAACAACACCATCGTCATTTTCAATCCAGAAAATCACCTGCATGCAGTACATTTGCTGCTTCATCTTCCACTTCAGCTGGTCACAGCAATACAAGTCCAACATGATTAGAGAATCTGCATAAGGATGCCGCTGGCAAAACAATCAATGCAACGTTCTTACTTTAAATTTGCAAGTAGACACAATATAGTATGCTCATTTGAACCAATTTCCGCACCACATTGGAACTCACTTGGAAGTGTTCTTATAAGTTTTTGTGATTGTAACTAAAAAGTGTGAATGCAACTTTCTTACTCAAACTTCAAGGATTACAGGAATGTATAAACCATTCCTGTAGGTACATTATTGTACCAAGGACACGACCGAATGAGTTCTAATGTTTGCATTTTTTAACATTTTTGATAGGAAAGTACAAATAGTGGAACTCACTTGGACGTGTTCTTATAAGTTTTTTTGATTTTAACTAAAAAGTGTGAATGCAACTTTCTTACTCACACTTCAAGGATTCCAGGAAGGTATAAACCATTCCTGTAGGTACATTATTGTACCAAGGACACGACCGAATGAGTTCTAATGTTTGAATTTTTTAACATTTTTGATAGGAAAATACAAATAGTGGAACTCACTTGGACGTGTTCTTATAAGTTTTTTTGATTTTAACTAAAAAGTGTGAATGCAACTTTCTTACTCACACTTCAAGGATTCCAGGAAGATATAAACCATTCCTGTAGGTACATTATTGTACCAAGGACACGACCGAATGAGTTCTAATGTTTGCATTTTTTAACATTTTTGATAGGAAAATACAAATATTGCAACTCATTCGGTCGTGTCCTTGGTACAATAATGTAGCTACAGGAATGGTTTATACCTTCCTGGAATCCTTGAAGTGTGAGTAAGAAAGTTGCATTCACACTTTTTAGTTAAAATCAAAAAAACTTATAAGAACACGTCCAAGTGAGTTCCACTATTTGTATTTTCCTATCAAAAATGTTAAAAAATGCAAACATTAGAACTCATTCGGTCGTGTCCTTGGTACAATAATGTACCTACAGGAATGGTTTATACCTTCCTGGAATCCTTGAAGTGTGAGTAAGAAAGTTGCATTCACACTTTTTAGTTAAAATCAAAAAAAATTATAAGAACACGTCCAAGTGAGTTCCACTATTTGTATTTTCCTATCAAAAATGTTAAAAAATTCAAACATTAGAACTCATTCGGTCGTGTCCTTGGTACAATAATGTACCTACAGGAATGGTTTATACCTTCCTGGAATCCTTGAAGTGTGAGTAAGAAAGTTGCATTCACACTTTTTAGTTAAAATCAATAAAACTTATAAGAACACGTCCAAGTGAGTTCCACTATTTGTATTTTCCTATCAAAAATGTTAAAAAATTCAAACATTAGAACTCATTCGGTCGTGTCCTTGGTACAATAATGTACCTACAGGAATGGTTTATACCTTCCTGGAATCCTTGAAGTGTGAGTAAGAAAGTTGCATTCACACTTTTTAGTTACAATCACAAAAACTTATAAGAACACTTCCAAGTGAGTTCCAATGTGGTGCGGAAATTGGTTCAAATGAGGATACCATATTGTGTCTACTTGCAAATTTAAAAATTTGAATCGATATTTGACGGTGTTTCCCTTTGATTAGAAATGAAAATTATATACTGATCGATCGGGTATCATACAAAGAATTTTTTTTGAGAAAAAAAAGTGTAATTGCGCATTTATTTTTCTCTAAAAATGTATTTTTTATTTTATTTCTTATTTTGACGGTAATTCATTTTCCCGAACAGCTGATACTTTTATGTTCACCATAGCAATTAAATAAAAAAAAACATCTGTCAAAACAAGTAAATACACCGCATCGAATTGTTGTTGGATTTCAAATTTCAAAATGGACGTAATGTCAAAATTACAAACACAACAATGTAAACAAATGGGTGTTGGAGGGTAAAACCAAAGACCATATAACAAGTTGTTATATGGTCTTTGGTAAAACGTACGAAAGATTCCGGTCTTTATATGGTGTGTCTATGCTCTGCACTATGTAGATGGACCAGCCTCTTCCGCCATTTTTATTGTTTTGACGATGATTTTTTTTAATTTCCCGGCTTCACATATCAAATTGAATTGAATTGAATTCTTTATTGAGACTTTAAAATCGTTTACAATGGTATTCTTATCTATAACTTATGCTAACTGCGGCTATATCGTATTGCCCAGAGAGAAAAAACTAAATGAGAGAACCAAATTTCCTCGTCTCCGTCTCTTCGAAACCTCTTACTCTCATTTTTTATAGCGTGTTGAATTCGTATCGGTGTATACATGTTTTCACCTCGGAAAAGAGTACACAAAAGAACATCAGTTCCGGGAAATGCGACATTTCTCATTTTTGTTTATTGATAGCCAAGAAGGCTATGTTTTTTAAAGTCTCATTATAATATTTTTGTAATTCTCATGAATTTCTTTCTTTAATTTTACTAACATCTTGTCGTTTTTATATCTACAAAAATACTCCTATAATTCAAATTAATTCTAGGAAAACATTTTTGTTTGTCAATAAATACCGGAAGAAGTTATACCGGTAGTTCGTGGTGAATTTGTTTTTCTCTTCTCTTTCTCTGAGTTACAGATAGATGGCATTAACAACCTTCTCTGAGTTACAGATAGATGGCATTAACAACCAAAACAAGAAAGGATGTGTGCAGAAAGAGTATAACAAGGTTAAGGTTTTTTTAGACTAGACTTTATTTGTATATTTGAACGAGTACATGTTTTTTATAAATGAACATATGTTATGTTTATTTCAATAGTAATGCCTTAACTACTAACTTAACTACTGTATTATCTAAAATATACTGCATTGAATTATTTTACATTGAATTATAAAAGACGGAAATAATAAAGTTCTACAGTTTACCAGGAATATTTATATAAAATATCCACATCTTCTGCAATTGTGGTATCAATCGATATTTTCTGGAACTTAGTAACATTTATTTGTCATGAATTACTCTTTCAGCTTTTTTATACACCAAAAAAATCAATTATGAAATTTGGCTGCGATAATAACTACTTGAAAACAGCATTTTCATTGTTTATAGTTATTCAGGTTTAGCCCTTAACTTTGATTTGCATTTATTTATGAATAGCCTAAAACGTTTAGCAAACATCTATGAATAAGCCACAATGCACTTTCAGAAAAACTGTAGTTAGAACTTTCCCTCACAGATTTTTCCTTGTCGCTATATAACTGAAAGATAAGATATAAATATTTAGAACTGGAAAATTTATAAAAATGATGCATAAGACTTAAATTTTGGTTGAAGAACAAATTTGTATATTCTTTTCACAAAACCACTGACCCAGCTTATGTAGTTAAGCCTTTAAAAGCAACACACTAGCTTAGTGGAAGGCAGTAAGAATAGCTTATCACCTATTCACAAATCTTATGCAATGAAAATTGGCAGAAGTAACAAGTTGACGGTCTTTTTATTTAGTCTCTACTTAAATCACTTATTTTCAGCATTTTGGAAATGTCGTGAGTAATGTAAAGAAAATTAACAACGAGTATAAACAAATAAAATAGGAATGGAAAAAAGAGATGAGTATATAAAAATGTTTTCAATGTTCCATGTTTACATTCTGTAACTCTCGTTTTCAATGTTCCTGCAACTCTCGCATCGACAAAATTAAGCCGATAAACTCTGAAAATTGAAACAAATCGGAGTTTTTTTTGCATCTTTCAACGGTCTGAGCGAAAATTAAACGCATAAACGCACCTTATAATAAAAATAATAGTTGTAGTGCTTTCAGAGTTTTATGTTTCTAGGTCCTATTTCTCATTGGCCTGTTGCACCACCTAATTTATTCTACTTACTTAATGATTAAAACTGGCTTCAAATAACTAACTAATATTTATCTAAATGCGTAATTTAGAATTGTTTCTAAATCTTCATTGTTCTGGCACCTAACAAGAGTAATTAATTTCACTTCATATTCGAATGATATTACTCTCAAACGAACACAATGAGAGTACCAAAAAGTTGTTCATACACAATTTTGAATTTTCTTTAAACACCTCCGAACAGCTGACTACATCCGCCATTTTTCAAAGGTGGTCGCCATTTTTCAAAGGTGAAGTCTGTTCAGTGACGCTGTGCTGGACTGTTCTAGACAGAAAAGTACAGCTTTTTGCTGTTCATTGAGGTTTTTTCTGTGCTGAACTGTTCTACTTTCCTGTTCAATGACAAACCTAGAACAGTTTAGAACAGGATTTTCTGTTCTTGCTTTTGAGTCAGATCAGGTTAGAACAGAATCGTGAGATATGTCAAAATCGAAGTTGTCATTTTTTTGTTTACGTTTTGATTTGGCTATGCTTTGTGTTTTTTTTTCTCGTGATTTAAAAAAATTAAAATAAAGTTATTTTGCCAATTTGTTTTATTTGTTTAATTAAATAATTATAAAATATAATATAATAACTTTCAATGCAATTTCTTTTACATTTCATCAAAGAAAAGGTAATAACATTAGTCACACTTTCATTCCAATCATCTGAAGAGGAATCCGACGAAAAATCACTATCGGTGTCTGAACCACTAACATTTTCATTTAGTATTATCTTAGCAATCACTTGATTTTCCATTTCAATAATTTTTAATAATATTTTTCACAGTAAAAACACAAAAAATGAAAAAAATAAGCGAGAAACGAAAAATTCACACAATTTGCAATTTGTTTTTTTTTTTTTTTTTTTTTGACAACTGACGTTTAACTGACTGTTCTAACTTGATCTGACGTTTCTCACGAAACTGTGCTGTCCTGTGCTGTTCTGATCTAGAAAAATCCTCACTGAACAGACTTGTGGTCGCCACTTTTAAAAGGTGGTGAGCAGAGAGAAAAGAGAGACAAGTTTTTTCTCTCTCGTGGTGAGTATGTACACAAACTTGCATAAGTATTTGTTCCCCACATTTTTTTTATATGGAGTTACTACATATGCAAGTTGGTGGCCAAATCATAGCTTGTAGGCAAAAAGAGAAAAACCGTCGAAGTTGGTTCTCTCTATTAGTTCTTTCTCGATGGTATTGCCTGCTTTAAAATTACTTAAAATGAAAAGCCTCATGGCTGTCTTTTATAGTATATGGTTGGACTACTCTTGCTCAAGAGAGTGTTTTATATTTACTTTTGCTGAGACTGGAATCGTCAAATTAAATATACATTTATACATATATACAATACTAATACTAACTTAAAATTAAATAACAAAAATAACGAACGCCAGCATTTGAAGGTCTCTTTCTCTTTTTATAGGTTTTTAGAGCGAGAACGCTCTTATAATTAAAATCTCTTTGAAGGTAAAAAAATTACATTTTGTTAAAAGTGAGTGAGATGGTTATAATATTTGAAAAAATATATGTACATATTTGGAATCTTTTATATATTAGTTTAAGGAAGTTGATATGTACATAGAACAATCAAATTAATACGAGAGTATACATATATAAAATAGATACATATATTTTAATGATAATGTAACATTAAGTCTTGTTTTTGAGTTTCTTTTTGATCACAGTATTTGTACCATAGTATTATCACGTTTTTGAACTAGAGTTTTAAGTTAGGGCGTTAAAATATAAATACTAGGCATAGATGAAAATTTAATACTAATTAGATAAATTACTGATAGAATAAGTTATATATCGGGTAAGCACTGCCAACCCACAATATGATATAACATTGACATTTTTGGATTTGAATTTGAATGTTTGTTTTATAACAATAAAGTGAACAGAATGCTTTTTATTTTTTTTTTTGATTTATTAATTCTTTTGTTTGTAATCTTATTATTTTTAACTTTTTAATTTATATTAGATAAGAGGAAATAATTTAGCCACGGTTTTGGCCAGAAGTGGCCTCAGTGTAGAACATGGGGGGAGATGTATCTGAGGAATTCAGAACAAGCGAGCGGACTCCTAGAGGAGACAAGTAACTGGTGTTGTCCCAAGTGAACCCCATCTGTGAATCAATGACCTGTTTAATTAAGTCATTTTCCGAAAATTCTAAGTTAGAGATACATTTTTCCAGGTGGAACAGATTGTATCTCAACAGCGGAATGACGTTGGAGGTGTTGTAAATGAAGGTGTTGGAGTAACGTTTGGTGCGATTTTCGAAGTTTTTCCCAACGCAGAGTCTAAGAATTTTTCTTTCAAGTTTTTCAAGTGTTTGCGCTACCGTAGGAGAGATAGAGAACCAGATTGGAAATGCATATGACATGACAGGTCTTATGAGTGTCTTGTAAAAAAGAAGCTTAGTTTTGGTGCTGAGGGCTCTATGTTTGAAGAAGGGCATGAACATGTTAGTGACTTTCCTTGATTTTTCAATAGTAGTTTTAGCATGTTGATTGAATTTGAATAATTTGTTAAAGTTTACACCTAGGTATTTCATTTTGTTTGTAGCCGGGATGGTAGAATTGTCAAGGTTAAGGGAAAGAAATTTACTTTCGGATACCGCTCCGACTGGCCCTTTTCCGCTAGCATTACGGATGCACAGGAGTTCCGATTTTGGGATGTTGATTTTGATTCCCCAGGTTTTGTAAAAGATGTTGAAAATGTTCAAATGCTTTTCAAGAGTCCGCAAAGCGGAAAGAGGACTTTCGTGACATGAGTATGCAATTGTGTCGTCGGCGTATAGGAGACCAGTGGAAGTGAGGTTGTTTTCTGAGAATTGGTGGGGGAAGTCGTGAAGAAAAATGTTGTAGAGGTGAGGCCCCAAGATGGAACCTTGTGGGACACCGCTTTTGCATTCACAGGTATTACCTTTGGAACCTTGCAATTGTATATAAAAAAATCTATCAGAAAGGAAGCTCTTAAGTATATTCAGTACTTGTGGTGGTAAGTTAAGAAGGGACAACTTGAATAGGAGGCCAACCCTCCAGACACTGTCAAAAGCTTTTTCTATGTCAAGAGAGCACGCTGTAGTACATTTTCTTTCCCTAAGGTTAAGGACAATATCGTTTTGGAACTTCAATAGCGCATGGAGGGTGGAATGCTCTCTTCAGAAACCGAATTGAAAGTCTGGAATTGGTTCAATTGGGTTTTCGGTTGGTGAGTTTAAATTATCTAAGATTAATCTTTCTAGAATTTTACCCGTGTTTGAAAGCAAGGAAATTGGTCTGAAGTTGTTTATGTCACTAATGTTTGGCTTTTTTTGGATAGGCAAAAGTCTGGCAACTTTCCATGGTTTTGGAAAGTACGCATTGTTTATGCAATTATTAAATATGATAGTTAAAAATTTGATGCATTTTTCAGAAAGCTTCTTTAACGCAAAGTTGGAAATATTGTCTGGGCCGGTGGACTTCTTGGGCTTTAAGTGTTTTATGATGCTTTTGACATTTTCAAAGTTGGTGAAGATGGTGTTCGCTGATGGGCTAAGTGAGGAATTATCTGAATCAAAGAGAAAGATATGTTGAGGAATGTTATGAGAGATGGAAGTAACAGCATCTATGGCCTCTTGTGTAATGGAGGGGTTGTAGAGAGGGACTTTCTCTTCGTAGACCCTTTTGAAATGTTCTTCAAAAGCCGATAACACGTTCGATTCGTTACAGAATGTTTGGTCATTCACAGTCACTTTATTGCAAAAGAATTTCTTTTTGTTGCCCACTATTCTAAAGACTTCTTTAAAAGCCCACGGCCCCGGTGTAATTTTTGAAAGTCTAGTGCTTAGGGTTTTGTTCAGCCAAATGTTCACCTTTTCTCTTATGATGTTGTTAAGGAGGGAAATTTGGGAAGAAAGTTCTTTGTAACGAGCGTTTGTTCTATTGAAAGAATTGTGAAAGATGTTTTTAAGCCTTCTTTGCCATTGGTGTTTGACTCTATATAAGTTATCAATTTCTACTGGGAGGTTTTTGTATTTTTTGGGAGAGAACGTTGAGCTAGTGGAATTTTCTTCTAAGGTGGTTAGGAGTACATCGTTAAAGGAGAGAATAAGTTCGTCTATAACTTCATTAGAGAGGCAGGATGATTCCGAAGGAAAGAAGCTAACCAGTCGGCGGTCAAGTTCATGTCTAAAGAGTTGCCAATTGGTGATTTTAAAAGACCTTGAAGTTGATTGCTCTTGTAGGCAGATGTTAGCTTCTTGTAGGGAGAAATTTAAGAGAAGCGGGCAGTGATCCGAGAAGGTGGGGAGTGTAGTGATTGAAAAATTTGGGTTAATGGTGTTGGCCAGATGGTTGGATATCAAAAAGTGATCCAAAAATGATGCAGTTCTGGGATAAGTAGGATTGTTGGCGCAAAAATTTGTAAGTGTGGGATGAGAGCTGTGGATCCAATTCTCTAATGTCCTGCCATTGATATTATATGAATGGTCTCCCCAGTTGGGGCTTCTGGCGTTGAAATCGCCACCGATGATTGCTCCCTCGAATCTATTGGCTAAACATTCTATTTTATTGAACTCTGAGGTAAGATTAGAGGTAGGAACATTAGAGGGAAAATATACAGTACAGGAATTTCTGTAAGTTGTTATTCACATAACAGCTGATGCTAATGAACAAAGAAGGAAAATCAGATTGAACAAAATCTACGGTCTCGTATTTAATATTTTTTTTGATAAGCAAAGCTACTCCCTGTTTGTTATCATTTCTTAGGATATTGAAATTGTCTATAAAAACTTTGTGTTTGTTGGATAGATGTGTCTCTTGAATGAAGGCCAGAGAACAATTGTTTTCTTGGAGAATTTTATACAATTCAATTCTCCGAGAATGTGAAACGAGGGACGAAATGTTATATTGTAATATTTTTTAATAACATCATGTTGAAGAACGAGAGATTAATTCGGTGAGAAGATGAAAGTAGGCCATTTGCTTATCTTCTAAACACTTGAAGTTACTAAGATTTGACATGAAGTTGCTGATTTTTCCAATAAGTGTTCTCATATCTACACCAAAGAGTTCGTTTGAAAGTGCAATGAAATTACCCATTACATTGCTGCCATTTTGTGCCTTGGGGGAGTTGGGAGTGTCGGGTACATGGGAATTTAAGTTTTGTGATTTGAAATGACTGTTATAAGATACTCCAGGGACAACGTGGGCCCCTCTTGAGATAGCATGGGAAAGACTTTTTGCTTGATCTCTTTTAAGAATGGCTTCATTTAGAATTTGTTTTCTGCGAGCTTCATAAAGCTTATAGGATTTGCATCCTCTGAAGTTGGCAGGATGATCCTCGCCGCAGTTTACGCAGACCGCCTTGCTGCCCTGTTCACGAAGTACAGTGCACTGACCTGGCTCGTGTCTGCTAGTGCATTTAACACACTTGTACGAGAAAGCACAGTTCTTGGCCAGGTGGCCGAATTGTTGGCATCTTCTGCATTGAAGAGCACCCCGGTTGCCCCTTGGTTTCTCCCAGTAAACTCTGGTATGGAAAAGATACTTTAACTTGATTAATTCACTCGCGCTCGAACCCGGACAGAGACGGACTAGAAAAAGGTTGTATTTAATTTTTTCTTGTTTGGATCTCAAGGTTTCGAAAAGCGAAACATCGGCAGGAGCGTCGTCGTTAATGTTTGATTGATGAAGTTGGTTAACAATATTGCTGTTGTGTCTGGAGCTTTTCAGCACTAGTTTAACATTCAGTGGAGCGAAAGAATTTTCATTAGGTGTAACCTCCATTTCTTGGTTAGGTGATGTAGACCTCGCGGTATGTTTTTTCGGCGGTAATTGCCAGCCGGTCGTCAGATTAGAGACTTCAGCGTCAGTTTGATGGATTGATGCTGGAGACATGTTTGATTCCACGAGGGAGGCGGGATTTGCAGGTGTTACAAGTGACTGTGCTATGTTTGAGCAGCAGGGATCATCGCTTAGTTTTAGGAGTAGCTGGGCGGCAGCAAGCCTTTCGAGTTTCTTGTCGTATTGACTGGATTTTTTTTTAGATTTAGTTATCTCCAAGTTATTTTTCATTGTGTGTTGAATCACAGTGCGGAAGAGTCCTTACTCAGCAAACCACCCAGAAAATACGAGCTGCAGCTGCCGGGATGCACTCGGAACGCAGCACCATGTGAAAAGTAATCCGAAAAAAGCGGAGGTTATGTCCGAACATCCGACTTTTGTGATGAAGTGTCAGTGATTTTAAGTGAATTATCTATTCGATGCTTTAAATATTTATTTAAAATACTAAATTAACAAACGAATATAAAAGTTTTTCTTTGCAAGCACGGTCACGCTATTTGTTTTATAAAGTGTAAAGTGTAAAGTTTAATTTTTTTTTTCTTTCCTATTTAGCTTATCTGCTCTGCGGGCAACCTTCCTTCTTGGCGGCTAAAAAGAGAATCCATATCAAATTGTTTGTACTCAGCATTTTACTCCGTTTATTCTGTCATTTTATTCTGAGCTCACAGAGCGCGCTCTGAACATATTCAGAACTAAAAAAGAAACACGAATTTGAAGCTCTGAACGATCAGAGCTCAAAAAGAAACACAATTATTTTTTTGACAGTTCGAGCTCTGCTCTGAACTAAAAAAGAAAAACGATAATTATTTGCTCCTTTTATCGTCTCTGGGGTTCAAATCATTTGTAAATGTGCCAACGAGAGTTACAGATTACAGTAAGACCTGTATACATAGACCATATTTTTCTTCGTGCCAAAACCTATGAAAAAATGCGTTCGTTTTTACTCGAATGGGATGTTAGCGATCATTATGCAACGGGGGTGTCTTTCCTGGACTTATTAAAAAATAGTATACAAAAAAATGAAAGTTCAAGTATTCAATTACTTCAGGAAATAAACTACACGTTGCTTAATAATTGTCTCGCCGCTGAAAGTTGGAATTCTGTCTATAGCTGTAACTCTCCTTCAGACGCTTTTCGGAATTTTAGTGACATTTTAACTGGTCATGTTTCTTCTAGTAAATCCATAAAACAAAAGCGAAAGTACAAAAAAATTAAACCATGGCTGACTGACCACTTGTGCTAAAAATGAATTCTATATTAAGAACAAAGGCAAATTACATCTACCAAATATAAATGTCGCCTACAAAAGTATGCAGAAAGATATCCTCGATGGAATTAGTAAACAAAAGGAAGCATTCTTCAAGAAAAAAATTAACGATAGTAGGTTCAATCCAAAACAGCAAAGGAACATCATAAACAATCTTTTAGGAAAACAAAATGGCGGAAATGAACTTAAACGCATAGAGTTTTCAAAAAATAAGGTTTCACAAAGCGATGCGGATATTGCAAATAATTTTAATCTGTTTTTCAAAGATGTAATTAAAAATCATACACCAATTTCCTCAAACACCGAAAATATTTGTCTTGTCAAATGAGATTTCTATTGAAAATGTTGGTCTTCATGACGCAAGCTGTGATCATTCTAGTTGTACTTTTTCTTGCATGCCACTTGAATGTGTAACAGAATTTAAATACCTTGGCATAATACTAGACTCAAAACTGAACTGGAAGTCACACATTACTTACTTAACTTAAGGTGGCGCTACAGTCCTGTGTGAACTAGGGCCTCACCCAACAAACTTCTCCATCTAGCTCGGTTCCTAGCTAGATGTCTCCAGTTTCGCGCTCCGAGTTGGGTGAGGAAACCTTCCACTTGTGCGCTAGTTAAAATCTTTTAACTTTCAAAAGAAATAAATAGACAATATTTTGTACTTTATACTTTTATTATTATTATTTAGAGATGTGGTTACACGATCCAACAAAATTCGAATGAGACTATTCAATGGGACCCTCTATTTATATAATCGCCGATCTCTATGATGCCTCGCTCCAGTCACATCGTCTATGTACACTCTCTGTAGAGATAATCCTGTCTTAGGGGATTAGCGGTTGAACACCTGCACCAGATGTCATGTGGTACGTAAACATTTTAACGGTTGGACACCTGCACCAGATGTCATGTGGTATGTAAACATTTTAACGGTTGGACATCTGCACCAGATGTCATGTGGTATGGACACCTGCACCAGATGTCATGTTTAGAGTTCTTAATTTTAACGGTTGGACACCTGCACCAGATGTCATGTTTAGAGTTCTTAATTTTAACGGTTGGACACCCGCATTAGATGTTACACGTTAACACCTGCACCTCGGTGTAATATGAAGATTAGCGGATGGGCATCCGATCCTGTATGCTGCTGACCCCGGTGCTGCTGCCTGATGGCTACGAGTGGGTTATGTAACTCGCGCCACCTGATTCGCGGTCTTCCTCTACTGCGCTGTCCTGTGGGTGTGGATTCGAAGACTTTTCGGGCCGGAGCATTGGTTTCCATGCGCTCTACGTGATCTAGCCATCTTAGTCGTTGGACTTTTACCCTTCTGGCTAAGTCTACGTCGCTGTACAGCCCGTACAGCTAGTCGTTCCATCTTCTCCTCCACTCCCCTTCGATGCATACGGGACCGTAGATCACACGAAGAATCTTTCTCTCGAAACGACCCAAGGTGCTTTCATCCGCTTTTGTCAAAGTCCATGCTTCTGCACCGTATAGCAGGACGGGGATGATAAAGGTCTTATATAGCGACACTTTGGTCCTTCGAGAGAGAATTTTTCCACTCAATTGCTTTCTTAACCCAAAGAAACAGCGGTTAGCAAGAGTTATTCTTCGTTTGATCTCAGCGCTGGTGTTGTTTTCTGCGTTTACAGCGGAGCCTAGGTAGACGAAGTCCTTGACTACCTCAAAGTTACGTCTGTCGATGGTGACGTTTTGACCAAGACGTCGGTGTTGTAGGTCCTTTCTTGATGACAGCATGTACTTTGTTTTGCCCTCATTAACCGTTAAACCAATTTTTGCCGCCTCTGCCTCAATACTCACAAAAGCCCCATTGACATCACGCTGAGTTCTTCCGATTATGTCAATGTCATCAGCATATGCTAGTAATTGGACAGACTTTTGAAAGATAATGCCTCTGGTGTTGACGTGTGAGCTTTTGTACTATTCTTTCAAGTACGATGTTAAAAAAAATCACATGACAGCGCATCACCTTGTCTAAAACCTTTTTTGACATCGAAAGGTTCAGTTAAGTTGTTTCCAACCTTTATGGAGCAGCATGAATTCTCCATGGTCATCCTGCACAAACGGACGAGTTTGGCAGGGATGCCAAAACTAGACATGGCTCTATACAGTTCGTCCCTGTAGATACTGTCATATGCGGCCTTGAAATCGATGAAAAGATGGTGGGTGTCGATTTGGTGTTCTTGGGTTTTTTCCAGGATCTGCCGTAATGTGAATATTTGATCGACTGTGGACTTTCCTGGTCTAAAACCACACTGATAAGGACCTATCAGTTTGTTGACGATGGGCTTTAGACGTTCACATATTACGACAGAGAAGATTTTATAAGCGATGTTAAGTAGACTGATTCCTCTATAATTGGTGGAGTTTAGAGGGTCTCCTTTTTTAAGGATCGGGCAAACAATACTGAGGTTCCATTCATCGGGCATGCTTTCTTCCGACCATATCTTACAAATAAGTTGGTGCATGATCCTAACCAACTTATCTCCAGCTGCTTTAAAGAGCTCGGCATTCAAGCCATCCGCTCCAGCGGCTTTGTTAGACTTCAGCTTAGATATAGCAATCTTTACTTCGTCTAAGGCGGGAGGACGGGATTGTTGGCTTTCGTCGTCTATGTTGAATGGATCATCCTGCCTGACAGCGGAATTCGGCTCGTCGTCGCCGTTATACAGTCTGCAGAAGTGGTCCTTCCATATCCTCACCTGTTCATAAAACTTTCGAACTTCATTCCTGCTTTTAAAGGAAGTCAAACAAACTTCTCCATCTAGCTCGGTCCCTAGCTAAATGTCTCCAGTTTCGCGCTCCGAGTTGGATGAGGTCACCTTCCACTTGTGCGCGCCACCTGATTCGCGGTCTTCCTCTACTGCGCTGTCCTGTGGGTGTGGATTCGAAGACTTTTCGGGCCGGAGCATTGGTTTCCATGCGCTCTACGTGACCTAGCCATCTTAGTCGTTGGACTTTTACCCTTCTGGCTAAGTCTACGTCGCTGTACAGCCCGTACAGCTCGTCGTTCCATCTTCTCCTCCACTCCCCTTCGATGCATACGGGACCGTAGATCACACGAAGAATCTTTCTCTCGAAACGACCCAAGGTGCTTTCATCCGCTTTTGTCAAAGTCCATGCTTCTGCACCGTATAGCAGGACAGGAATGATAAAGGTCTTATATAGCGACACTTTGGTCCTTCGAGAGAGAATTTTTCCACTCAATTGCTTTCTTAACTCAAAGAAACAGCGGTTAGCAAGAGTTATTCTTCGTTTGATCTCAGCGCTGGTGTTGTTTTCTGCGTTTACAGCGGAGCCTAGGTAGACGAAGTCCTTGACTACCTCAAAGTTACGTCTGTCGATGGTGACGTTTTGACCAAGACGTCGGTGTTGTAGGTCCTTTCTTGATGACAGCATGTACTTTGCTTTGCCCTCATTAACCGTTATACCCATTTTTGCCGCCTCTGCCTCAATACTCACAAAAGCCCCATTGACATCACGCTGAGTTCTTCCGATTATGTCAATGTCATCACCATATGCTAGTAATTGGACAGATTTTTGAAAGATAGTGCCTCTGGTGTTGACGTGTGAGCTTTGCACTATTCTTTCAAGTACGATGTTAAAAAAATCACATGACAGCGCATCACCTTGTCTAAAACCTTTTTTGACATCGAAAGGTTCAGTTAAGTTGTTTCTAACCTTTATGGAGCAGCGTGAATTCTCCATGGTCATCCTGCACAAACGGACGAGTTTGGCAGGGATGCCAAAACTAGACATGGCTCTATACAGTTCGTCCCTGTAGATACTGTCATATGCGGCCTTGAAATCGATGAAAAGATGGTGGGTGTCGATTTGGTGTTCTTGGGTTTTTTCCAGGATCTACCGTAATGTGAATATTTGATCGACTGTGGACTTTCCTGGTCTAAAACCACACTGATAAGGACCTATCAGTTTGTTGACGATGGGCTTTAGACGTTCACATATTACGGCAGAGAAGATTTTATAAGCGATGTTAAGTAGACTGATTCCTCTATAATTGGTGGAGTTTAGAGGGTCTCCTTTTTTCAGGATCGGGCAAACAATACTGAGGTTCCATTCATCGGGCATGCTTTCTTCCGACCATATCTTACAAATAAGTTGGTGCATGCTCCTAACCAACTTATCTCCAGCTGCTTTAAAGAGCTCGGCATTCAAGCCATCCGCTCCAGCGGCTTTGTTAGACTTCAGCTTAGATATAGCAATCTTTACTTCGTCTAAGGCGGGAGGACGGGATTGTTGGATTTCGTCGTCTATGTTGAATGGATCATCCTGCCTGACAGTGGAATTCGGCTCGTCGTCGCAGTTATACAGCCTGCAGAAGTGGTCCTTCCATATCTTCAGCATTGACTGCGGTTCCACTATGATGTTTCCACTTTCGCCTTTGCAGCCTTCGGTTCTAGGTTTATGTACTTGTGAATTTCGTTTCACCTGTTCATAAAACTTTCGAACTTCATTCCTGCTTTTAAAGGAAGTCACACATTATGAGTGTTAAAAAAATATGTATGTATATTGTTTTGAACAAAATCTTTCTCTTGCGAAAAATAGTATCAGCAAACCTACTAACATCTTTTTATTATGCATTAGCTAACTCTCGCTTAGAATATGGAATTTCCTGCTGGGGTAGTGCATTTGTCAGCAATCTACATTCTTTAATCACAGTCCAGAAGAAGATCATTAGAGTAATGCTTCACAAACCTAGATGGCAACCATCATTTCCGTTGTTTAAATCGATCAATATATTACCACTTTGGCATCTTTACGTTTATAAGGTATTGAGACTGTTCTATCTGCGGGGCAGGGCCGGACAAAGCATATGTGCAAGATGTGCAAATGCACAGGGCGCAGAATTCTGGGGGCGCATTGCCAGGAGCAAGAAAATGTAATCTGATCTTGCAAACAAATATGTACTACTACATATTTGCCATTCTTTAACCACAAACATTCTTAAAATAATCTCAAAAAAACATCCATCACAACTGTCCTAAGTTATCTCTTGCGCACTAACTAACATCACTTTCATTGTTGCATTCAATGAAAATTTAACTCAAGATATCGCAGAACTAAAAATTCTACCTACCTCATTTCCAAATATTTCACCCTGTTCGTACAAGAGAAAAAAAGAAAAAAATCTCAACACAAAAAAATTCCATGCAAGAGAAAAGAAGAAAAAATCTCAACACAAAAAAGTTCCATGCCACCTCATATGTGCAAGATATATTTTATGCACACCGAGTCCCAAAATTAACATAGAAGTATGACGAAGCAAAATACTTATTCATATTGAATCGTATGGGCTAGAACGTGCAGGTTTTGTATCACGCACAGTACCCTGTATGTGAGACTCACATGATACATTGTGAGTTCTCATCTACAAAGAAAACAACAAAAAAAATATATGCTGTTTGCTGTGTCTTTGATTTGTAGTAGAAGGTAGCACAGAATACAGAAACCTACCTGCTCTCTTTTTTCAGAGACATATTTTTGTTGTTTTCTTTGTAGATGAGAACTCACAATGTCTCATGTGAGTCTCACATACAGGGTACTGTGCGTGATACAAAACCTGCACGTTCTAGCCCATACGATTCAATATGAATAAGTATTTTGCTTCGTCATACTTCTATGTTAATTTTGGGACTCGGTGTGCATAAAATATATCTTGCACATATGAGGTGGCATGGAACTTTTTTGTGTTGAGATTTTTTCTCTTGTATGAACAGGGTGATATATTTGGAAATTAGGTAGGTAGGTGTCTTTGCTACAAATAATGGTGAATGGATGTGCAAGTTTTCTTTTTTGCACACTGAGTATCGAAACTAACATGGGAGATATTTAAAAAAAAACTTATTTATACGGAATCATATGGATCAGAGCGTGCAGGTTTTCTTATTGCACACTGTGTAAGAGTTAAGTGCCTGATTACAGGAGATGAAATTTTTAATAGAATGGAAAAGGAGCATAGAGCTTAAAAATTAAAGAGGGATGATTCTATTTGAAGTCGAATTGTTCTTGCGCAGGCAGTTTGTTTTTTTTTGTTTGAAAGTTAATGACTATTGTAACGGCTACTTTTAATGTATATCTAGTCTGGTGCAGAATGCAGATTGTTTCAATTGTTTTTTCGCTTTGTTGGTTAATTAATATTAAATAAATAGCTACCAGTTTTTAATAGAAGTGACGTATTTTGAAGACAAGACAAGCCAAAGTTATGATAATGGTTCGAATATGAATATGAAAGGAAAAGAAGCGGGTGTTCAGAATCGAATTCGAACCCTGGAACCAAGAGCATTTTTGGTTCCATGTTGCCCGCTTTCCTTAAATTTAGTGGTTAATGATGCTGCTCGGTTCTCATTTTATGCAGTTAAAATTTTCGATACAATTCAATGTTTGTTTAACTTTTTTTCAATTCAAGAAATATATGAAGCCCTATAGAATTAAGAAATCTAGAGGCAAAAAACATTGCAGAACCGTTAGGAAATAAAATTTTGGATTTTACATTTATTTGCTGCCTGCTAATTTGGTTTGATATTTTAGAAAATATAAATTAAACTAGTAAATATTTGCAAAGTTCGTCCGTTAATCTGTCAACTGGCATAACAGTTTTAGAAAATACAAAAAACAGTTTGATTTTAATGCGTTCCGATGAAAAATTTAATGAGTAGGTATGTTCAATTAACCGAGCGTATTGCTAGTTCCCTAGAAATACCAAATATGTTTCTTGTAGCTTCATCATTGCGATCTCAACGGAGAAAAATACTTTATGCTGATGAATGTCCTGAAACTATATTAGCCGAAACAAAGATTCAAAATTGAATTTTTTTTTTCAAATACTTGAAAGGTTTGATACGTATAGTATCAATTTTACATTTTTGAGTAACATAAGCGAATGTTTAAAAAATAAAAATGTACGTGCTTCATGCCTTAATTTGCAGAATGTTTTAACATAAAGTAGTTTTAAATATTTAGATGGAGAAGAATTGTTTCAAGAGTTAACCGTAATATCCCAGCTTGTTACGCCACAAAGCTCAAGTTTAGATATGTTAAATTTTATTTTTAGTTCAAACCTTGAAGATTTTGCTCCGAATTTAGTAACTGCTCTCCAAATCCTTAATACAATCCCGGTCACGGTAGCTTCAGGAGAACGTAGTTTTTCTAAACTTAAAATTATTAAAAATTATCTTAGGACAACCATGACTCAAGAGAGATTGGTAGGTTTATCTATAATGTCCATTGAAAAGAAATTATTAACTTCTTTAGACTTTGATGATCTCATTTCTGAATTTGCAAAATGTAAGGCCAGAAAAGTAAGTTTCCAAGTTTAAAAGTTTCCCCTCTGCTCATTTCTTCGCTGCGTTTTAGTTTAATGGTTTAGGCCTCCTGGGGATACCTCAATAAAAAAAAACGCATTGAAAGTCTACCTCCTGGGTAATCTGGGAAAGGCTTATGCTTGTGTATCAGTTTATGTGTAAAAAAAATATAAAAAAGGGGCGCTTTCTACAAATCTTGCACAGGGCGCAAGTTTGGCTTGGGCCGGCCCTGCTGCGGGGTGGTCACAATACAGTAAGAAGAAATGCCATAAATCGCTCATTGAGATCGTCAGCGTCTACTGTGACTATCCAAAGAACTAGAACAGAGCATCTTATACTACGTTTCCACCGGGCACTAAACCGAGATTTAACTAGATTTGTCACAAATCTCCTTGAAATCTCGAAGATTTACCATACAAATTTTAGTCTCCTCAAATGAAGATTTCAAATAAAACTCATTGAAATCTACTTGGAAACATTAGTTTGTCAAATCAAACAAACTTTTTTTTCGTAGAATAATTGTTGAACCGACCCATTTAAACGCCAATTTCGTTTATTGACAGATGGAAATGTCAACAAAATCTATCTGTCTCACTTCCATATGATTCAAATTCAAAACAATAAAAAACTTTCAAGAAATCGCAGACTAAATAAAATATAAGTATACAAAAATAATAATATGTACAAGAATATAATAAAACTAATTACTTACAGATGGTGAGTGAAAACATACAAAAAAAACAACGAAAAACCTGGGCAGCGGAGGATGAAAAGCTTTTGTTGGAGTTGTGGGCCGACTTGATCTGACTTGATCGGCCAGAGAAAAAACTCACACGTTTATAAGGAAATGGCAGAGATTTTGGTGGGATATACTCCAAAAGAAATAAAAGTGAAAATTCACAACTTAACCAATCGGTATAGGTAAAGTTCTTTTTTTGTTTTCTTTTTAGAATTTATTATTAAATTCTTTTCACTAACAGAAAGGAAAAGAAATTGGTTGGCCCTTGTGGAGGTTCTCCGTCTCAATGGGGTCTGTATTTGCAAATAAATGCAATACTGGGAGAAAGACCACTGAGTAATGTAAAAAATCTACAAGAGGACAGCATTATGGGTAAAACAATATAACTATTTAAAAAAAAATCATTTTGTTAAAATTTATTATGTATTTCAGAATCAATTTACTCCACTCAAGAGTCATCTCAAGACTCATTGTCCGAGATGTTTTCCCCTCCTGCCACTGCCGTTGCTCCGTCGGATGCTTCGTCCGCTTCTACTTCGACCGCTGCTGCATCCACTACTCCTGCCGCATTATCCAGTCCGGATGTTCCATGTCCATCAAACTCAACAGCTGGAAAAAAGAGGAATAGAGTTCAAAGGGATGAAAAATTTCAAAAGCAGGATGAAATAATATTGGAAAATTTCAAACTAATCAGAGAAACTGATGAAAAATTGATTTTGATTGAGGAAAAAAGAAACGCAATATTGGAAAGAATTGCAAAATCTTGCGAATCTCTTCAACAAGATGTTGCACTTTCAAGCCAGAGGAGTTTCTTGGGATGAATTTGTGATGTTTTTTGATTGTGTTGTGATAACAAACGTGCTATTTTGAATTTTAAATGTACATATGTTATTTATGTATGAATGTAATTTATGTATTTTTTTTAAGTTCCTATTTTTGTTATGTTTTTGTACCTACATATATATGAATTAAAATAATGATTTAAAAAGCAAAGAATATAAACCAAATGAAATGTTTTACTTTAATGAATGGGGTGTGGGATTTCTTCTTGTCGGCTTTGTTAATGCTTTTGTTATTAAAACAAAGACATTTCATTTTTGAAGAAGACGACAATTACAGTTGAAGTACTTGGAATGGTGCGACACAGAAAATAATTAAATTAAATTTATTACTTACATAAGTAGGCACTTATTGCATTTCTAATGGTTCCTGCTGTTGGGTTGGTATCGTTGATGTGAATAGTAAACTCTCACAACAATTTCCTTAGAATGTTGTAACCAATGGTTATTAATTTCATCATTATGGACATTCAAAAAATTGTGCAGTACGCAACAAGATTTGAGGATAAGGTTGGTGTTTTCAATTTGATTGTCTAGCCCTTTTCCGATTCTCCGAAACCTAGCCTTTAAATGACCAAAGGCATTCTCGACAACTCTTCTGCTCTTTGATAGATAGTAGTTGAAATTTTTTTCAACTGGAGTTAAGGCAATGCTAAAGGCATATGTTTTCATAAGAACATCTGAAAATTTAAATGCCGAATCTCCAATAAGAACGACAGGAACACTGACATTGCAAAGGTTCCTTGACATGTTCTTCAGTAATGGATTCTCATGCTGCATTCTAACGGAAGAATTTTCAAAAATTTGGGAATCGTTGCACCGGCCTGGACAACCAACATTTATGTAAAGGAATCTATATCTAAATTAATTGAACATAAGAACAAATGAAGGTTCTTTGATAAAATGTTTACCTTAAATCGACAACGGCTAGCAGTACCGTTGAGTACCAACCCTTATAATTATAGTAATCGACGCCATCTTCAGCAGGAGGGTGTATCTCTATATGACAGCCGTCTAAGAAATGGTAAAATTCATTTATTCGTTATTAATCTTTAGATATTGTTTTTTTCAAAGATTTGTACTAACCTATTGCTCCAAAACACTGTGGAAAGCCGAGTTTTTCCACTCCATTTACGTTTTCCTTAATTATTTCTTCGGTAAGTGGGTATGCAGACAAATATATAGGTGAAAGCACGTTCCACACGGCTTTGCAAAATTCTTTTAAAATTTTACCAACCGTGCATTTTCCAACACCAAAGAGGTGTCCAACACTTCTGTACTTTGCAGATGATCCAAGTGCATATAAGGCTATTGCATTCCTCTTCTCAAGAGGTATGGACTTCCTATAATTGGTGTCTTTTTTTTTTAAATGTTGAAGATGAGAACAAAGATCTTCAAAATTCTGTCGGGACATACGGAAATTTTCTTTAAAGAATTCATCGTCGTTCTTAATAACATCCTCTTCCCAAAAAGTACTTGAACGTACCTGTGGAATTGGAAATATAATAAATACAATGGACTGGGTTGTTGTACATTGCACTTAACTTAACCCAGACTTTTCTTATAGGCTGCTTTCTTAAAAATTTATTTTGGATTGATTTGTTGTTCTTTCTAGCTACCAAAATGTTTATTAAGCACTGCAGGCGTTTTTTTCTATAAAAGTGAATTCTCCTGTCCAAAGCACCCATTACCACTTTCAAATTGTTGAAAAGAATCAATTGACGAGATACTAAAAGCTTTAAGTTACCGACACTCATTCTTTTTTAAAGAAATTAACACTTCATTATTAAAAAAATATTGAATTATCAATCAATAAAATCAATTCGGATTTCATATTTTTTTCTTTTCGAAAGGAGAATAATTTGACGTTTGGTTGTTATGACATTAACCAAACGTCAAATTAATCTCCTTTTCTTTGGTGGAAACACCTCATGATTTATTTTATATCATTTGCCTTAAATCTCGGATTATTTGTTGGTGGAAACGATGTATTAGACGCTTATTTATTTATTTATTTGGTCTATAAGTACATGCTACTTTCTTAGACATAGCTAAAATTAAATTTAAAAAAAAAAAACATTGCGTGCTAATAATAAAACTACAGAATTAGTGTTGCAGTGTTTTTCACTCAAAGAACTATGGATTTTGCGAATCCAATTATTATTAAAATTGAATAAACAAATTATTAAAAATGTGCAACCGGCACCGCGGAAGATATATTTGATTATAACCCATGGTATAAAGAATACAAGGTATGCTGTATATGAGATGATAGGTCGCCATCTTGTATTCGTGTGACGTCATTGCGAGTGACAGCCAGTTTTGTGCGGTTTTTACTTCTTAATGTTTTGGTTGATTTCATTTGCGAAAGTAAATAGATAGTGTGCTCTTGAAAAATATAAATAATTGTAACTTCTTTTTAAATAAACAAACTATTTACATAAATGTAAATATGCCAAATTATTGTTGTGTGAAAAATTGCAAAAGTTATTCAAACAACAAAAACTGTAAAAACCTGAGATTTTTTTGCTTCCCAAAAGATCCAAATCTGAGTTTGGCTTGGGTTAAAGCTTGTGGAAAAAAAAATGTTAATACCAGCTTTGCACGAATATGCTCGTTGCATTTTAAAGAAGACGATTATTGTCTTAAAGATAAACTTATGAATGTGCCATTGCCTAAATCAAAACTTGATCCGAAAGCCGTACCACTCACAAACATACCTGAAAGTTGCAGTGACAATGCGCTTGCTTTATCAAGGGCTCTTAGGGCGGACAAAAGGAACAACCGAAGAACTGTGGCAAGTTGCCTCCAACATTATTGTTGCTCTTGAAAACATATTTATTAAAATCAATAGCAATAAGATACATGTGATAAGTGATTACTTAAAGTTTCACTTAACAAACTGTGATGATGTAAATTTACCTGAAAAGGTTAAACTTTTGTTCTTTAGATGTAGACTTTATTTTAGAATAAAGTCATTAAATAATACTAATAACGAAAAAAAGAAACAAACGTACAAAAAAAATAAAAACTATTACTTAAAAGAGAAATACCTAGTTTATCTTCTTATTTCAAAGTTTTACATCTATAGAAATTGAAAACCGAACTCAATTCACCCACTAAATATTTATAAGAAAATGGGATTTCTATAGTTTCGATTTCCTCTTTTCCTTTCCTATATCCACATATTCTACAAGTTTCCGAAGTGGCTACAATTCCAATATCTGTTGACTTGGTTACCTTGTTCAAGGGCATTCTTGGTTGTAAATTCTACAAAACAAACAAAATTGGTTTAAATAGAATTTCATTATTTAATTTAATTATTAATTATACCTTGAGAAGATCAAATTTATCAAATAACCACAAGATAATTTCAATTCAAGCAATTGGAATCCTGAGAATTTTCGTTCGCACTTTTTCTTCATCAAATGTTTGGCCATCTAAAACTATAGATAATTAAACATTAATCAAATTTAACAATATGTTTAACCATATTATGAACCACCTACCGTAATAACTCTTCTTCAACCAAAATAATACAATAGGCCAGGGATTAACTAAGCACTTAAGAACCACTAAGGACCTTTTTAACATTATCAATTTGAGGTGATGCTGGTCTTTGCAGAACATATAATAATATAAATGAAATAAATTATGAATGTTTCAATTCTCAATAACAAATAAATTATTGTTTAGTTTTTTTCGATCTGCCGATTGAGAACCAAAGAATATCAAAGAACATCATAAATAAGATAATTCACTCGCAATGACGTCACGATTCAGTCGACCAGAACTGTCAAGCATACCTTGTATTCTTTATACCATGATTATAACCAAGCTGTCACAATCGAACGAAGACAAACCAAAGAGAATAACGAGACTAGAGAATACACTGCAACAAAAACTGCAACACCTGTGCAGCTCACCGACTAGCTCAGCTGGGCGTGGGTTAAACGAATCGAATGGGTGTTATCAAAATAATTCAATTCGATTAAAATAATATTAATCGGATTGAATTGAGTTAAATACAAGTACAGGGGCGTACTTGAATTTAGGGTGGGCGCCAGTAAACTTTTTAAAGGGTCGTTTGCCTTGACCAGGAAGCTGAAAATGTTTCTTCAAAATTTTAAAAGAAACGAAATGTTTTAAATCCCTGATGGGGAGTTTGAAAATTTTATGGAAAGTAAAATGAACAAAGCAATTTAAACAGACAGAGAAAAGAACAATGTAAAACCAAATGTACCGAAACCGATTGAATGGACCGCTCTTATTCGGTCCCGGAAAAAAAATGACAACAGTTAAAAGAAACTTAAAACGCGACTCCCACCAATCTTGGGATTGAACGCAAACGAATAGACCAAACGAATTTCAAAAAAATAACAAGAACAGATTTCAACACAAATCTACTTATCTTGTGGGAATTCTTCCTTATAAGATTGCCCCTTCTGGCGATTCCTCCTCTGATCCCTTTTTCCTTCTTACTTCTTCCACAAACTCCACTTTTTCTATCTTTAATTTTCTTTCTCTTACAAAATCACTATCTTTTTCAACTTTAACTTTTCTATTTAATCTTCTCTATTTTCCTTTTTTTTAAATTCAAAATTTCTTTTCTTTTTTTTTTTGCTTCTTTTACACTTGGAGACCAACCAAAAAGTGATTAATCATTCAAGCTTCTTCTTTGGCCTCCTCACACACACAAACATCCTCTCACCCAACCAGATTTCTCGCTGAATTCCAAAGTTACGGTGCCACTCCGAAGTAGAATTCAGGCGAGCCTCTCACACGCACACACATACTTTATGGATTCGTTAAGTTTTGGAGCTTTCCCAAAACCAGGCGAATCCATGGCCGTGTTCAAAAATACAACTAACAGAAAAATCGGCAGAATAAAAGAAAATTCAACGTTGAAATACATTGACCTGAGCATTCTCTCAGCTACTCTACTATAAAAACTATCTGTGGAAGAGCTCCGGAGAAGAAAGTACCAACGTAATAACTCAAATTAATTTATAACCAAAAATTCGTTTGATCTTATAGTTTGAAGATATTAGGGATGAACACTTAGCGCTACATTCAATTTCGGTTGTACATAATTTAAGAATTAATTACGTTAACAATTAAGAAAGTTATGGTGGTGTTATGGTCATACTAAAACAATGTGTTGGGTTCACTGGCCATGCTTTCTCAAATGTTGGGCATTGTCCGCAATGGTTGCTGAGCTCCACGGCCTTGGTGTTCGGGAGCGCTCCTCGCTCTTTTAAACGATTTGTCGTGTGAGTCTCCAGCTCGTCCGCTGGCTCAGCACGATCTCCAAACGGGGTATACCTAAATTTGTCATCCTCTAAGGGCTACTCTCATGACCCTCGAGGACAACGGGCTAAAAATGAAATTATAAAACATGGGAGAGGTTGGGATGGAGAGGAAGACACACAACGAGAGTAAACCATGGCGCAAATACATGGTCCGAAACGATTTTAAGAATCATGTAAGGGATGATTTTTGTTGCGGTAAATCTTACCGTAACAAATCCCACCCTTACCTACCGAGGAGTGAAAGCTGGCTTTCAGAAATGAAAGCGAAGTAACTATAAAGACAACACAAAGGACAAATCCCTATGACCCAATTTCTCAATCGCACCCTGCGAGAGAATGTACATCACAGAGCGTTAAGTCTCTCAGTACCACTTAGTGCAGCTCATCCGTTACACGACTAATCTTGCGAATCATCACAGTAAGGTTTTAAATCCCTAACGTTCCAGGTACCTCCGTACCTTTATCATCTCCCAGGACGTAAGTCCAAGGGGAGACGCGTTTCTTAATGAGAAACGGTCCTACAAATTTCGGCGCTAATTTTGCCGTGTAGTAATTCGCCGCTTCCGATAGCGCAAAGTTTCGTCGCCAAACCAACTCGTTCGGTAGAAACTGAACGTCTCTTCGACGAAGGTTGTAATTTTTCGCCACCTTTTTGGTTGCCGACTCTAACCTTTTCCCTATCTCTTCTCTAAGCTTCCTAAACTGTTCCCTAGTATCAACCGTATTATCGCCCCTACTGTTCGGAGTGGTGGTTAAGGAATCGCTTCCAAAAGTCACCATTCCTCGACCAAAATTCGCGTAGTACGGTGATACACCTAACACCTCATGTTGTGCAGTCCTAATACTACACGCAACTTTCGCCAACTGCGAATCCCAAGCCCTATGATTCTCGCTAACATATGCCCTAAGTGTTGTTTTCAGAATTTGGTTAATCCGCTCAGCCGGATTAGCCAAGGGGTGGTAATGATCCGTAAACCTAATTGTGTAACCATAACTATCGCATAAGCCCTTCAATTCTCTACTCTTAAATTGGGGACCGTTGTCAAAAACAACGAATTTGGGTACGCCGAACAACAAGAAGACATTGTCTTCCAACTCCTTGCAAACAGACTTTGCTGTTGCAGACCTCAAAGGGAACAACAACGGAAACTTTGTAAAATAGTCTACGACCGTGAGGACATACACAAAACCCCTACTCGATTTTGGAAGTGGACCCACCAAGTCCACACAAACCATTTCCCAAGGATTTACTACGCCCTTTCTCTCTGTCATTAATCCAGCCGATTTATCATTAATCGGTTTCACGCTTTGACAAATTTTACAATTCCTAACATATTTCGTAATTTTCTGTGGTCGAATAGTTCCTCTCATTCTTATTAAGTGATCTGCTCAAATAGCAAATCACTTTTTCCCCCTCCTCAAAATCTTGTGTTAGTACTGCGCCAATCCCAAAGTCAGAAGCATCAGTTTGAACGACAAACGGCTTCGAAAAATCCGGACACGTTAGGATTGGTGCAGCAACTAGACACTCTTTAGCTTTCCTAAAACTCTCCTCGCAGTCCCCACTCCAAATAAATTTCCTATCCTTTTTGAGAAGGTCGGTCAACGGTTTTATCAAACTCGCAGTTTGGTATAAAACCTCCTGTACCAGGATACCGTGCCGATAAAACTCCTAACTTCCTTAACATTCTTTGGCGAGGGAATACCTAACATACTCTCTATCTTTTCTGGATCCATGTGAAGACCATTTTTGTCAACGACATAGCCCAAAAATTTTAGAGAAGTCCTAACAAAATTACATTTTTCCCTACCTACTATCAAACCAGCTTTAATTAACCTCTTGAAAACCTCATATAAAACTTCCATATGTTTTTCAAAACTATCTGTCACGATGATTATATCATCGAGATAGACAAAAACATATGGTTCTAATTCTGCTCCTAAAACCTGATCTATAAATCTTTGCCAAATTGCGGGTGCGTTATGCAATCCGAACGGCATCCTCAAAAACTGATACAAACCCCTGCCTGGCACTGTGAAAGCGGTATACTTTCGCGAATCCTGTTCGACTGGAATCTGCCAATATGCAGACTTAATGTCTAGCGAACTCAAAAACCTAGCATTATTCAATTTATCTAAGATGGCCGTTATATACGGAAGAGGATATGCATCTCACTCCGTAACCTCATTCAACTTCCTATAATCTACACAAAACCTATACGAGCCATCTTTCTTCTTAATCATAACAATAGCAGAAGCCCATGGACTATTCGATTTTTCTATCACCCCGTCCTTAAGCATCTCTTCTAACTCCTTATCTATGAAAGACTGAACCACGGGGGCAACCGGATAATACCGTTGCTTAATTGGTTCAGCTTTCGTCCTAATTTTGTGCTCCACCATATGTGTGCACCCTAACCCTTCGGGCATCTCCCTGAAAACTATTTCTAAGAAAGATTCTAACTGCCTACTTTGTGTCTCGTTTAATTCCGTTAAATGATCCGCCGTGGATATCGAAGCCAACGCACTTTGGTTCGAGAAAAACCACTCCCCTGATTTTAAGTCCGGGACAATTCCCGATAGAGCCCAAAAATCGGCCCCTGAAATCAGTTTGTGGGGGAGGCGAGGAATAACGAGGCACTCTATCAAAACTACTTTCTCTTTTATCCTAATTGGAAGTGAAACAACCCCTTCCACTCCAATACCTGGTTAGGTTAGGTTAGGTTAAAGTGGCTGTTGGTTGGGACGTCCAACACACTTAGACCAAAGTATGGTCCGTTGTGATACCACATGGATCAGTTAATCAGCTTAACTCGTTGAACCAATTGGAGCTTCGAATGAAGCGTAGGAGACAAGTAATGTCTGAATTTTTTAGATCGCTGGTATCGTTAAAGTAGTAGTCTCCAAGGTGGATTCTACGTCTTTGTGATAAGGCAGGGCATGTGCACAGAAGATGAGAGATTGTCTCCTCTTCTTCTTTGTCCATGCAACTCCTACAAAAATCATTTGCAGGGGCTCCAAGTCGAATAGCATGCCTTCAGGGGCGATTCCTCATAGTTAGCTGGTTTAGCGGCGCTAAACCAAGAATTTTAGAATAAATCTAATTTTTTAATATGTATATTATTTGGTAATTGAATTACTAACCAAAACTCAACAGTTGACCATAATGTTAAAAAATTCGGTTGTAGTTACATAACTTGCATCTTGCAATCAAAGTCAAAGTGACTTTTCTTCAAATAATTTTCATTTCATGCAATAAAACTCTCATACAAAACTTAATCTATCTTGATACATTGAGCTTTGGTCATCGCAAAAGTTTGCGCTATCAAATTTTATACATTCTACACATACAGATAAATACACACATTCAAATAAAAGCCTATACAAATTAATAGAAGGGTAAGCGCAAAAAAAAGCGATAAACCCGACGAAATATATGCAAATGCAGGTACACACTACACATTAAAGACACACAACAGAGAGGAAGACCAGGCTCGACCAAGAGTTTGATGTCTCCTCTCTTTGAACTTCGTATGGACTATGGCAGGAAGAACAAGACCGAGCGACGATGATTCGAACATGATCGTCGAACACATCAACTATTCATACCATATTTTTTGTTTTTAAAAACAGATAATAATTGTGCGAGTGCGAGGTTATTTATTTGTGTGAAATTTATGTTTGGTAGCGAAATTGACCCAGCACGACAAGAATGTATAGAACAAGAGCATGTTCGTCAGTTAGCGCTGATTTTAGTGATAATATTCATTTTTCGAGTCGATATGTGAGTAAAAGGAAATTTCACACAGATGTTAGAGCATAGGCGGATTTTTCAATTTTTTAATAGGATGTAGTTTTTGTTTGGAAGTGGCTTTTAGACTGGAAGGAAAATTACTTCAGAAAGTGCTTTTCACTAGTTAAGTATTTAATGTGTTATGACCGGTATGTTAAATGTTCATTTTTTATATTGTAGTTATTATTAATATAAGTCCATACCAATTCATATCTGCAAGATACTAGGAAATTATTTTACTAGATTTGTTTAGAACACTCAGTTTAAAACAAACATTTTTCTTTTAATAAAAAAGTAATATTCACACCTACCTACGAATTATACATTTTTTAAAGACAACGGGTTCTCCAATCAGGCGGTTTTTAAGTGATATTAAGGCATAATTTTCGAAGAAAAACTAAAATTTGTCAAAAAAGTATAAAAATCAGTTTGTGGTTTTTCAAAATTTTAATAAAGTAAATACCTTTTTTCATTCAGAATTCGTTGCTCTTATTAATACTTAAAAAAAATGAATACTGTATGACTTTAAATTGAAAATTACCAGAACGAAAAATAAAACAAAATAAAATAATATAACGACTTATGCACCTGCATTACTTCAAATTCAATTCTTTTTCAATTAAAAAGTATAATACAAATTGTATAAACTTTAATTTGCAAATAATATTCAATAAAAAAATTAATTTGACTTTAAAACCATATAATTGCAATTCTATGACCAGCTAAATAATTGTATGTTAAAAAAAAACGAAACAATTTCGGCATTTTACTATACCATTATTATTTTTATTTTTTTTGTTTTCATATCTTAGTATACAAAATATTATGTATCCGGTTTTAGGCTATGAGTTGCGACGATGTAACCAGATTCTTCTTTGTTTGTTTAAAAATAGATACTTTATTTTCATGATATTGAAATGTTCAAGATCTCGGAACTGAAATGAAATCCAAGCAAAGACCATAATTGAAGAATTATTAGAAAAAACATTTAGAATAAGATCGTTTTCGGGGAAGCTATTAATAGTTAATAATAAGCTTCCATGTTCAAAGCTAACAGATTTAAAATCAACATACAAGGAAGAATACTCGAACCTTTATCGAAAATCAATATTGCATTTGAAAATGGCTAGCTGGTTGCGAGAATAAAAATAAATTGTTTTGCTGGCCTTTTTTTCCTGTATCACGCATGCTTTCTTGCAAACCCGAAGTTGTCCATAAAATAAAGTTGGCAATAAAATTTCCAATAGAATCAGACAGTCAGAATTTGTCGCAATTATGCTAGACGAGACTTCAGACGTTTAATTAAAGTCCCAATTATATATTGTTTTCCGATATTACTTTAACAAAAAAATTCATGAAAAATGTTCTACATTTATCGATGATGTAAGCCTAGGGCGGAAGATTTGAATAAAACTGATTATAGTTCTTGAAAACTTATCTTGTACCTCTAGAAGAAAGTAGCTAACCCTAACGCTATGACCAGGAATCGCCACTGCATGCCTTCCTATTAAGCAGTGCCCAGTCAGGACACCTATAACATAGCTAATGTGCAATCTACTCAGAGAGATTAATTGCTTTGAGCGCCTGGCGCTAAGATTAGGCCAAATTAATTTAGTCGCTACACAGGTGGTGGTGTTATTCCACCTGAAGTTTGTTTTCTCTATGGTATCTTGCTTTAGCATGAGTTTACATGTAGCTAAGGGGATACCTATGCTAGCATTGTGAGCCAGCAGAGGTTAAGTTGTTCCGCTTTTTGCAAGTTCGTCAGCTTTGCAATTTCCTAGAATGTCTCTATGGCCCGGCACCCAGAAAAGGTGAATGTTGAACTGTGTAGCCATCTCCGTAAGAGATGATCGACAATTTAGGGCTGTTAGTGAATTTGTGGAGACAGAGTCTAGGGACTTAAACGCAGCTTGGCTATCCGAGAAGATGCGTATATCATTAGTTGATATAACGTTTTCTCTAAGCCAGGATAGGACTTCTTTTATAGCCAGGATTTCAGCTTGGAACACGCTACAATGATCGGGTGAAAGGAGAGACTTATGTAAGTTTATCTATCTGAGTATACGCCTCCACCAACCCCATCCTCCGTTTTTGATCCGTCTGTATAAAAGTTTATAGGACCATCGTTCAAAAATGATGTATTCTCCCAAGAAGACCTGGGAGGTATAGTCACTTTGAAGCTATAGTTATTAAACTGAGGATGGGGTATGGTGTAGTCAATATTAATGTTTATAGTTCTGAACGAGTTCAAAATAGTGGTGTGGCCAATTCCATTATTGATCCACAGAGAGGAGGCTTGAAGCCGTATGGCAGTATTAGCGGCCGTTTTCTTGCTGAAAATGTCCAGCGGTATTAGATGGAACAGAACATCTAGTGAGGCGGAGGGGGTGGAGCGAAGTGCTCCTCCCATACACAGGCAGGCTGTTCGTTGGACTTTGCTGAGTTTATCGCGATTTGTCGCTGTATCTAGCGGCGTCCACCATACCGCTACTCCATAAGTAAGGATCGGTCTTATGACCGAGATGTATAGCCAGTGTGTAATGCGGGGCTGTAGGCCCCATTTATTACCAATGGCCTTTTTACAGGGCTACTGTGGCCTTGTTTATTCTCTCTTGAATATTAGGTTTCCAACTTAATTTCTTATCCAAAATGAGACCCAAGTATTTTGCTTTTTCAGAGAATTTAAGTGGTACACCGTTTATGAGGGGAGGGTCAATGAGTGGGACTTTGTATTTCCTTGTGAAGAGGACAAGGTCGGTTTTTTGTGGGTTAACGCCTAGTCCACACTGATTTGCCCATCTGGTGAGCTTATTTAAAGCGTTTTGTAAGAGTACTTTTAGTATATTGGGGTGTTTACCCGTTACCGCAATAGCAACATCGTCCGCATAAGCAAACACTCTGTATCCCTCTCTTTCTAGAGTAATTAGTAATTCATTTATTACTAAGTTCCAGAGGAGAGGGGATAGGACACCACCTTGTGGCGTACCTCTGCTGACACCCCTTTGTGCAGTAAAATCGCCCAGTTTTGAATTGATAATCCTGCTTATCAGCATCTGATTAATCAATTCGCTGGTCGACTTATCTACCTTCAGAGATGTGAATACACGTGCAATTGCAGATGTGTCGACATTGTTAAATGCACCTTCTATATCTAAGAAGGCAACTAAGGTGTACTCTTTATGATGGAGGAAATATTCGATTGTACGTACTATACTGAGTAGAGCCGTTTCAACTGATTTCCCTTTGTTGTAGGCGTGTTGAGCCTTTGAAAGGAGGGACTTATCAATACTTGCCCTTAAGTGGATATCGATCAAACGTTCAAAAGTTTTGAGAAGGAATGATGATAAGCTGATAGGTCTTAGGTCTTTAGGGTTAACGTGGCTGGATTTTCCAGCTTTTGGAATAAAAACAACTTTAACTTGTCTCCAAGACATCGGGATGTATGCCAATTTAAGGCATCCCTTGAAGATGTTTTCTAGGATGGGTATTAAAAAACTTGCATTTTCTTGCAGTTCGGCTGGAAATACACCATCCAGACCAGCAGATTTATATGGCTTAAAGCTGTTAATAGCCCATTTAAGTTTTTCCCTAGTGACTAGACCTTGTGGGGGATGTAATGTATTGCCACCATTATTAAGTGCAATGTTATTAATAATGTTAGAGCTACCAGGAAAGTGAACGTCTAGTAGCAAGTTGAGCGATTCTTCGCTTGAATTGGTTCAGAGGCCGGAGGCGTTTTTCAAGCAGCTTGGCATGATTGGATTTTTGGAGAGGATTTTGCGCAGCCTGGATGCTTCGGAGCAATCTTCCACGTTGCTACAGAAGTTTCTCCAGGACGATTGTTTGGTTTTCCTCAGTTCTTTTTTATATATCTTCAGTGATTCTTTATATGAATCCCAGTCAGACATGTCTCTAGAAGCTTTCGCTCTGTTAAAGAGTTTTCTGCATTCTTTTCGAAGTGGATCCAGCCCTGAGTTCCACCAGTGTGGCTTCTTTTTACCTCTTACTTGTATAAGAGGGCATGCAGTATCTAGAGCTTTGTTTAGGGCTAATGTTAGATTATTGACTTTGTCGTCAAGATCTTCAAGGTTGGAGGGAGTATTAAAGAGTTCAGGTTTTTCTAAACTATTTAACGTTCTCTTGTATTTTGGCCAATTTGTTCTTTTTAGATTTCGAAAGATCGGTTGGCAAGGTGGTTCATTTATAAAGTCAAACTGGATGTATCTATGATCAGAAAAGGAGTGATCTTTAGATACCTTCCAGTTCAAAATATTATTATTAATGAATTCGGAGACAAGAGTTATATCTAAAACTTCTTGTCGATTTTTAGTAATAAAGGTTGGCTAATTACCAACGTTACTTACGAGTAGGTTAGTGTTTAGAATATAGTCGAAAAGAGACTCACCCCTGTCGTTTATATCTGTGCTACCCCATACTGTATGGTGGGCGTTAGCGTCACTATCGATGATGAGGCCGATGTTGAGCCTTTGTGCTTCAGTTATTAATCTCTCCAGAGTGTCACCCGGGAGAGGGCCAAGATGGTCGTGGCCAAGATACTCCGATGCCAGCCAGAATGTTCCTCTGGCTGTTTCCAGACTTGCGGCGGTGGTATCTCGATCGCTGAAATTAGGGAGTAAATATACATTTAGGCTGCGTTTTACTAATATGCAAGATCTGGGTTCATCCTCACCTGATGCATACAGCACGCAGTATTTGGGAGTCCTGATTCCTCGAACAATGGATTTAACAATCCAGGGTTCTTGAATCAGGACAATATCTTCATCGCTGCTGGATAAGCGAAGAAGAAGGGAGGCCGAAGCCTTTATGGAGTGTTGGAGGTTAATCTGGAGTAACCGCAGCATTTTCGCTACCGTACTCCCGATCAGCCTCCAACACAGTGATGTCGGAGTCATCCATATCAGAGGACGATTCTAAAAGAATGTCCTCATCTCCCCTGTCGTAGACCTCGGCCTCCATTGCGGAAAAACCTTGGTCGGTGTTAGGAGCTTCCACTGCTACTGGGGATACCTGAGATGCATCGTCTTCCAATGAAGGAAGTGTGACCGGTGCACCAGGTTCCTCAGCAACCGTTTCCGCTTGTGTGGGTGGGGAAGGGGGAAGGGTTTGTGCCTCGGCCCCATCTTTTTTGTAGACCCTCAGCGTAATTTAATCGAACCCGAACCTAATCACACCTTTTGATTGCGCCAGAGGAGAAAGGGACTCTGCATAGATGATTACAATTGCACCCTTGTAGGGTCCCTTTGGATCCTCCAATTTCGCAACCTTCCAGTTGTGAGTAGGAAGGGTTGGATTGGAGAGCCGGATTACCTTCAGAACGTGGTCTGCTTCCTTGAATATGGCCGGAACCGTGATGCGAGTTCTTGGTCTGCAAGGAATGTCTTCCTTTGCTACAACCTCCAGCTTAGCACCAGGCCAAACCTCTCCAAGTCGGCTGACCGCCAGCGTCAGTAGATCGCACAACCTCCGATCATCACAGACCATCAACTTGATGTGTCCCTGATGCCAACCGCCATCTTTTGTGATGGGCGGTGGTCCCGGATTGTCAGACATGATCTCGACAAAACTGAAGGCCAGCTGTCCTTTGGCCACTGTCCAGTTCTCGGCAGAGATCGTGCCATCTACGTCACTTCTGTCGATAATCGCGACGACCATTTTGTCCTTCAGAACGTCACTGAAGGACATTTTTGCCTTGCGAGGGTCAAGAGAAGTGCTGGTGTTTAGCACTTTGGGGCGTTTAGGTAGTGAAACACTACCTTCCATAGACCTTTGTCACTTCGACGTTGAGTCTTGGCTGGTCTTTAGATTATTTTTGGCCAGGAAGCTATTGGCCCATTTTATCTTGGCGTCGTGCTGAGAGTTTTCTCCAGCGCCTAGTTGTTCACCAAACATCTGGAGAATCCTCTTAGAATTACGCAAGTCCCTGTAGTAGGCCTTAGAGGATCTGAGCTTACGCCCATCTCCCCCAGGACCTTCTTTAGGATTTTTTGCTTTGGAGGTAGAAGGACCTGGCACCACAGCCCTACTACCTCCGACTCGCGGTGTAGAAGAGTTGAGAGGTTTACTCTCTGTGGTAGTAGAGGAGCCGTTCTTCACAACTGCCTCACTACAGGAAGAAGGTAATATTACCTGATTATCCGATATTCCACTGGCGACAACAGGGCTGTGAGTGTCCACAACCATGTCAGCACCAGTGGAAGAGGGATGATCAGCAGACAACTTTGCCGTTGTACTGCTGTCCGGTTTGGTCTTTGAATTTTGTTTTGTTTGTTTTGTTTTTATTTTGTTCATTTAAGTCCCACGAGTAGCGGATAAGGGGTGGTCCATCTGTACAGAGATCCGTGTATACAGATAAGGCTGCTTAATCCGGAGGTCGCCAGGTATCCGGATACTTACTCCGTTAGCGACTGAGCTAGTTTTTAATTGGGCCCTCAGCCAGGCTGATCGTTGGCACGGGTCGTGTAACACCTTAGATCCAGCCCAATTGGGAGATAGATTGAGGGAAGGAGAGAGAGGGTAGGGAATCAGGTAGTTTACACCGATGGAAAGGACTGATTATAAGGATAGTTAAGAGAGGAATCAAAGGCGGGGCTCGTTGGATGGTTTTTTCACCAGCAACGAGGGGTGGGTAGGAGATGATAAGGTAACAATAGCCGGCTATTTCGCTTCCTATGTGGGAGAGGAAGTGATCGAGGGAGGGGTAAAGGTATGCGAGCGACTTTTGGTTTCAGGACTCATCTAGAGATAAATCTCGAGAATCATTGACACTACTCAGCCTTTACAACTCGACAAGTTCGACGCACAGGTAAAGGTCCAATACCTGCACCATCCGCTAAAATAACATTTCCTAACTTTGTTTTACCTAACTGTGTCCCTAAACCTTTCAAAATTTCCTATCCGTTCCTACATATATTGTGCGTGAAGCACCAGAATTTAATAGCCCTAACATTTTAACGACAAAAATCTTAACGCCAACGTATGGCCGTTGGTCTCTACCATCCTGCTCAAGCGTGAAACCTAAATTAACGACACTCGACTGGTTACCAGCAGGTAACCTTCCTAAGTCCTGCAAACTTCTCGCCCTGCTGGAACGAGAGTTCGATCCCCATTTCCTGAACATTGTTGGCAGTTACTCCGAGTAACTCCAACCCTAGCGCAACCATAACAACGCCTAGTAGCGAAACACCTATTTGCAAAATGGTCCTCTCCATTGCAATTATAGCACCTAACGCGCCCTACACTACTATTCTGCAAATTAGCCTGCCTATTTCCCTTCGTCAAAGTGCCCGGATTCCTGAACGGGTTCGACACTTGACTTGGATTCCCATTCCTTCGAACAGTCTGGTTATCTTCTAAAACCGAAACTGTTGGATGATCAAACCTACTCCTACTTCTATTGTTTGTCGAACCATTCCGACCTTGGTTTCGGAACGTGTTCGACACCTGATCCTGTTGAACTATTCGATTGTCCTCTACGACAACCGAAACTTCCGGACGAGTTGGGCCTACACTTACGTATGCTAGATCCGGTTCTAGCAAAGTCCTATTCCTATTGTTTGGAGGGGGAACGTAAGCCTCAACATTGGCCCGAACCGCCTCCAAATCCCTACCTAGCGTTACTAGATCATTCACAGTATTTGCTCTCGCCAGACCAAGCTGTGTCTGATAGAAAGGAGTCAGATTCCCTTGAATCATTGACAACTTTCTTCTTTCAGAAATTGGTTCCGAAAGCCTACTAAATAAATTTTTCATCGTAGCCACATAGACCCCGATGGACTCATCTTGACTTTGTGTACGATGCCTAATTCGTCGTAATTCGGTGGCAAAAACTCCAGTTTCAACTCACTGACGAGTTCCGACCACGAATTAACCGACGCCCTAACAGCCCTATACCATATAAGTGCATTTCCTACAAACAATTCCACCGCGGACCTAAATAACTGAGTTTCTGAAACCCTGCGTGACTCGCATTTCTCCTCAACCCTTTCTAAAAAGGCGTTCACCGAGGCTCCACATCGTTCTCCTGTGAACTTTATCTCCCACTTATGAATAGGTTCGAATCTCTCTTGTTGAACCAAGACACGTTCAACAGTTCGGTTTTCGAACTCCAAATTCTCCCTACTTTCCCTATTCCTTGCCTCTCCTAAAGCCGTCGATGAACCGGCAGCGGTGTTCATCGACTCACTAGACTGATGTCTGTCTGAATGTCTGTTTTTGACATCGCTCCTTTGCATCTTTTCCGAACCATCCCCGTCCGATTCTTCATCCCCACTATCATCACCATCTAGTTCTGCCATAGTCATTACTAATTTGTTCTTGAGAACCTGTTTGCACTTTTCGTGCTCTTCACTCTCTGAAATTGACCTATCCAACCTACGAAGCCCCAATCCACCTTAGTCAAAATTTTCAAATACTCCTTTGATGTTTTTGACTGTGGAGGATTTTCTAACAACTTCCCTATCTCACCTAATTTCTTCTCCACCGCTTCTTTATCCTGTTCAAAACTGAAAGGATAATCAGGAACGGTAAAGGAATCCCTACGTGACAGTTTGGTGGCAACCCTAAGTGCTTTTCGCATTTCATCCACTGATGCTACAGGAAGACCACGCCACTCCATCTCGTAGGCGAGTTCCTCCTGTCCTAATCTATTTATTTCCATTTCTTTACACTAGAACTCTTTTAAAATTATTAAAAAAATTAATGAAAAAAAAAATATAAATTTTCCTAATTATTGGCAGTTGGCCACTCTGCATTAAAATTCCTCAAAATATTTCCCCGAGGGGAACGCTATCCAAAAAAACTTAACTATGTCTTAGTTACCAATCGAAACTTATTTTGCAATGTTTAAAAGAATTAAAAAGCTAATTTAATCTGAAATAATAATAAAATTTCCCTAAACCGGTTTAAATTTCCAAAACTCCTAACTAAAATTTATAAATTGAATATAAAATAATTTCAACCTAAAAGCAAAACGAAAACGATTAAAATTCTAAATTAACACGTATGTCCTAATCCGAAAAAAAGTATTAAATGAAGTACTAAAAGTACTATTATAAGAAAAGTAGGCGACCCTGATTAACTGAGTTTAATTTCACTAACATTATTAAACCTAATGCACCGATTCAGCGTTGCCGCCAAAAAAAAAAATGTTCGTGCCACATTTTTTGAAAAAACGTGCCATTTATGAAATTTTCGTGCCATATGAAAAAAAAACTCAATTTGTTCTTTAAAAATAAATTTTAATTCAATACTATTACAAAAAAAAATTACTTACTCTATTCGTTTTTGGCAAGTTCATAACTACATATTTCACATCACATTATGAGTTGGTATTATTATTAAAAATATATATAAATATATAAAAATATAAAGTTTTGTTATAAGTTAAATAAATAAATTAGCTGGAGGTTTGAAACTTTGATAACTATTAGGCTTAATAATTTCATTATATGACATTACAGCATTTATTGTTTTATATAACAGTCTGTTTTTGTTGTTAGTTTTAAAGTTATTTAGCCTTGAAAATACTCTGCTGATGCACTTCCGTGAGGCAAACTAAGGAGAATCAACATAAATTTGGAAATATTGATGAACATTCCTTCATCAATTATGTTTTTTAATTTATACAACTTAAGCCAAAATGTTTTTGAATCTTCAAGAAAAACGCTTTCGGCTAGCCCAATCTCAAAAATTTTTCTTATTTCACCAAAAAGAACATCTTTCTCGCACTCTAAAAGATGAGAAAATTCTAATACCAAAATATTGAAGTGTGGCAAAATACTTTGTATGTTTGGATTATTTTTTAAAAAGGTTGGATATATTATCTTAAACGCATTAAGAACATTATCCTTTAAACTAAGTTTTCTTTCAAATTCTTGTGAAAGTTTTTTGTAGAATATTTGACAATCTTTCAAAACATTCAACTTTTCGTTAGTCTCTAAATTTTGAAGCTCTTCTGTGCAAGTTACTTGAGTTAAGTTACTTTTATTTAATAAATATTATTTTTTATTAGTTAAGGTTATTTATATATTATTAAGTTTTTTTTTGTTAAATTAAACATGAATTCATGAACCTTTATATGTGTATTTGAAATGAAGTACAAATAAAAAAAAAAGGAATTAATAATTTTTAATATTAAGAGTATTTCTTTTTTTTTGCGTACTCCCCAGAAACACGAAATACTCCCCTCTAATCCTCTGAAATACTCCCTTCTGAATTTTCAAAACGCTAGCCCTGCTGTATATTGAAAGATCTACGATCTACTACATTGTAATGAAATGAGTGTGTTCATACCAGAGAGAAAAAACTAAATGAGAGAACCAAATTTCCTCGTCTCCGTCTCTTCGAAACCTCTTACTCTCATTTTTTATAGCGTGTTGAATTCGTATCGGTGTATACATGTTTTCACCTCGGAGAAGAGCACAAAAAAAACATCAGTTCCGGAAAATGCGACATTTCTCATTTTTGTTTATTGATAGCCAAGAAGGCTATGTTTTTTAAAGTCTCATTATAATATTTTTAATTCTCATAAATTTCGTTCTTTAATTTTACTAACATCTTGTCGTTTTTATATCTACAAAAATACTCCTATAATTCAAATTAATTCTAGGAAAACATTTTTGTTTGTCAATAAATACCGGAAGAAGTTATACCGGTAGTTCGTGGTGAATTTGTTTTTCTCTTCTCTTTCTCTGAGTTACAGATAGATGGCATTAACAACCTTCTCTGAGTTACAGATAGATGGCATTAACAACCAAAACAAGAAAGGATGTGTGCAGAAAGAGTATAACAAGGTTAAGGTTTTTTAGACTAGACTTTATTTGTATATTTGAACGAGTACATGTTTTTTATAAATGAACATATGTTATGTTTATTTCAATAGTAATGCCTTAACTACTAACTTAACTACCGTATTATCTAAAATATACTGCATTCAATTATTTTACATTGAATTATAAAAGACGGAAATAATAAAGTTCTACAGTTTACCAGGAATATTTATATAAAATATCCACATCTTCTGCAATTGCGGTATCAATCGATATTTTCTGGAACTAAGTAACATTTATTTGTCATGAATTACTCTTTCAGCTTTTTTATACACCAAAAAAATCAATTATGAAATTTGGCTGCGATAATAACTACTTGAACACAGCATTTTCATTGTTTATAGTTATTCAGGTTTAGCCCTTAACTTTGATTTGCATTTATTTATGAATAGCCTAAAACGTTTAGCAAACATCTATGAATAAGCCACAATGCACTTTCAGAAAAACTGTAGTTAGAACTTTCCCTCACAGATTTTTCCTTGTCGCTATATAACTGAAAGATAAGATATAAATATTTAGAACTGGAAAATTTATAAAAATGATGCATAAGACTTAAATTTTGGTTGAAGAACAAATTTGTATATTCTTTTCACAAAACCACTGACCCAGCTTATGTAGTTAAGCCTTTAAAAGCAACACACTAGCTTAGTGGAAGGCAGTAAGAATAGCTTATCACCTATTCACAAATCTTATGCAATGAAAATTGGCAGAAGTAACAAGTTGACGGTCTTTTTATTTAGTCTCTACTTAAATCACTTATTTTCAGCCTTTTGGAAATGTCGTGAGTAATGTAAAAAAAATTAACAACGAGTATAAACAAATAAAATAGGAATGGAAAAAAGAGATGAGTATATAAAAATGTTTTCAATGTTCCATGTTTACATTCTGTAACTCTCGTTTTCAATGTTCCTGCAACTCTCACATCGACAAAATAAAGTCGATAAACTCTGAAAATTGAAACAAATCTGAGTTTTTTTGCATCTTTCAACGGTCTGAGCGAAAATTAAACGCATAAACGCAGCTAATAATACAAATAATAGTTGTAGTGCTTTCAGAGTTTTATGTTTCTAGGTCCTAATTCTCATTGGACTGTTGCACCACCTAATTTATTTTACTTACTTAATGATTAAAACTGGCTTCAAATAACTAACTAATATTTATCTAAATGCGTAATTTAGAATTGTTTCTAAATCTTCATTGTTCTGGCACCTAACAAGAGTAATTAATTTCACTTTATATTCGAATGATATTACTCTCAAACGAACACAATGAGAGTACCAAAAAGTTGTTCATACACAATTTTTAATTTTCTTTGAACACCTCTGAACAGCTGACTACATCCGCCATTTTTCAAAGGTGCTTGCCATTTTTCAAAGGTGGTCGCCATTTTTCAAAGGTGGTCGCCATTTTTAAAAGGTGGTGAGCAGTGAGATAAGAGAGAAAAGTTTTTTCTCTCTCGTGGTGAGTATGTACATAAACTTGCATAAGTATTTGTTCCCCACATTTTTTTTATATGGAGTTAATACATATGCAAGTTGGTGGCCAAATCACAGCTTGTAGGCAAAAAGAGAGCAACCGTCGAAGTTGGTTCTTTCTCGATGGTTCATACTATGAGTTAGAATGGATGCATCCAGTTTTGTTGAGGTGATTAAGTAGATACGTCCATTTCTTTTGATGAATATTGACACGCTTACACTATGAGTTTAAATGTATGTAAAAAAATTAAAATAAAAAAAACGTGCCGTATTTAAATTTTTCGTGCCACCGTGCCACGAGAAAATTTCCGTGTCAAAATGGCACGATCGTGCCACATCGTCAACGCTGCCGATTGTATGTGAAAAGAGAGCACAAACTGCTATTATTTGATTGATTATTATTAATTAATAAAAAAACACTAATCACTTTAAATTAAGACAAAAGAAAAATGTAAGCTAATACAATAGATCGAATTGAAAGAAATAAAACACTTATAAAAAAATAAACATATGAGAAAAGTGAAAAAAACTATACTCATGTACTTTAATGTGGGGTGGTTGTTGTTGTTGTTGTTTTTTATAGTGAATGCTGCTACTGATGTTGCTGTCACTCCCACACAATAACTTGCCTCGACACTACACACTCTGCTCCAAAAACAGTACCTAGGAGGAAAAAGACTTTAGTAAAGAACTAATTAAAGGATTAAATAAAAACAGGAACAATTTATTTATACCAACACACAACAAAAAAAACACTTCCTATAAACAGGATTTTAATTGAAACCAATTGCACTTCAGTAGGTATTATTTTCTTTAAAGAATTCCCGACACGTTGGGCGCCAAAATTGTTGCAGTGTTTTTCATTCAAAGAACTATGGATTTTGCGAATCGGCACGAGTACGATAACTTTGGCGCCAAGATATAATAACGGTTTTTGGTAGAGGGTCTTAATACAAGCATTTTTTACTATGAGAGGGGGGTATATCTCCCCCCGTTTAGGCGGGAGGGGCAATTTAAAAAAGTTATTATTTAAAATGGAAAAAAATAATTAAAAAATAACGGTGATACTTACAATTAAGTTGTATACATTTTTTTATAGCCAACATTTTGTTCTATTAGCCAGTTTTTAAATCAAGTCAAAACTATGCGTAGTTTTTGAAAAATTTAATTTTAAACTCAAAATTTGAGTAAAAAAAGTTAAAAAAAGGTTTAAAGTGTAACTTTTTCAATACTTCAAGATTATCTACCATTGTTTTTATTTCAGAATTTATTGCTCTTATTTGTTTTTGATCAAAAACTGAAAACTAGATGATTTTATGTCTTTTAGTTTTTGAGAAAATTGAAAATAAAAATTTAATTTTAAACTCAAAATTTGAGTAAAAAAAGTTAAAAAAGGTTTAAAGTGTAACTTTTTCAATACTTCAAGATTATCTACCATTGTTTTTATTTCAGAATTTATTGCTCTTATTTGTTTTTGATCAAAAACTGAAAACTAGATCATTTTATGTCTTTTAGTTTTTGAGAAAATTGAAAATAAAAATTTAATTTTAAACTCAAAATTTGAGTAAAAAAAGTTAAAAAAAGGATTAAAGTGTAACTTTTTCAATACTTCAAGATTATCTACCATTGTTTTTATTTCAGAATTTATTGCTCTTATTTGTTTTTGATGAAAACTGAAAACTAGATGATTTTATGTCTTTTAGTTTTTGAGAAAATTTAAAATAACCACCCCTACTATTTTAATTTAATTCTTCTTTTTTTTGCTTGAGTGGTCTTATTTTGATAGTAATAATGGTATTTGCGTATGCGTAATGCGTGTTTGGGTGTATGCAACAGTAAGGTGTGCGCGAGTTTGGGTGTATGCAACAGTGGCATCTGTAACCCCCCTGCTTGGGCACACTATAGGATTTGGGGTGGGTGCAAGTTGGAGTGCGTGCAAGGTGGGGAGGGTGCAAGGTGCGGTGGGTGCTAGATGGGGTGCATGCAAAGTTTCTTTTGCATTTAAATAAGCTGGATTTAAGAAAAATTAATTTACCCTAGGTATATCTTATCGATTATTACTATCAAAATAAGACTACGTTAATACTTAAGCAAGGAAAAAGTAATTTAATTAAAATATTTTGTTTTGGTAATTTTCAATTTTCTCAAGAACTAGAAGACATCAAGTCATCTAGTTTTCAGTTTTTGATCAAAAACAAATAAGAGCAATGAATTATAAAAAAAAAATAGTAGATAATCTGAAAGTTTTGAAAAATTACACTTTAAACCTTTTTTTTTAACTTTTTTTTGCACAAATTTTGACTTTAAAACAATTTTTTTCAAAAACTAGGCATAGTTTTGACTTGATTTAAAAACAAGCTAATAGACAAAAGTGTTGGCTTTAAAAAAAGGTATAATACTTAATTATAAGTATTACCGTTATTTTTTAATTATTTTATTATTTAAACTGCCCCTACCGCCTAAACGGGGTGAGATAGACCCCCCCTCCCACAGTAAAAAATGCTTGTTTTTAGCTGTTCTATACAAATCCGTCATTAAACTTTGTCGCCAAAGTTATCGTACTCTCCCCTGCGAATCCAATTATTATTAAAATTGAATAAACAAAACAAATTATTAAAAATGTGCAACCGGCACCGCGGAAGATATATTTGATTATAACCAAGCTGTCACAATCGAACGAAGACAAACCAAAGAGAATAACGAGACTAGAGAATACACTGTGCAGCTCACCGACTAGCTCAGCTGGGCGTGGGTTAAACGAATCGAATGGGTGTTATCAAAATAATTCAATTCGATTAAAATAATATTAATCGGATTGAATTGAGTTGAATACAAGTACAGGGGCGTACTTGAATTTAGGGTGGGCGCCAGGAAACTTTTTAAAGGGTCGTTTGCCTTGACCAGGAAGCTGAAAATGTTTCTTCAAAATTTTAAAAGAAACGAAATGTTTTAAATCCCCGATGGGGAGTTTGAAAATTTGATTTGTTTAACAAAATGTCCTAGGAAACCGTGGCAGAAGGCTTCGGATAAAAACCTAGGAATCTTTTCAAAGAAATTAAATTACAATGGTACAATGGAAAGTGAAACGAACAAAGCAATTTAAACAGACAGAGAAAAGAACAATGTAAAACCAAATGTACCGAAACCGATTGAATGGACCGCTATTATTCGGTCCCGGAAAAAAAATGACAACAGTTAAAAGAAACTTAAAACGCGACTCCCACCAATCTTGGGATTGAACGCAAACGAATAGACCAAACGAATTTCAAAAAAATAACAAGAACAGATTTCAACACAAATCTACTTATCTTGTAGGAATTCTTCCTTATAAGATTGCCCCTTTTGGCGATTCCTCCTCTGATCCCTTTTTCCTTCTTACTTCTTCCACAAACTCCACTTTTTCTATCTTTAATTTTCTTTCTCTTACAAAATCACTATCTTTTTCAACTTTAACTTTTCTATTTATTCTTCTCTATTGTCCTTTTTTTTAAATTCAAAATTTCTTTTCTTTTTTTTTTTTTGCTTCTTTTACACTTGGAGACCAACCAAAAAGTGATTAATCATGCAAGCTTCTTCTTCGGCCTCCTCACGCACACACACATCCTCTCACCCAACCAGATTTCTCGCTGAATTCCAAAGATACGGTGCCACTCCGAAGTAGAATTCAGGCGAGCCTCTCACACGTACACACATACTTTATGGATTCGTTAAGTTTTGGGGCTTTCCCAAAACCAGGCGAATCCATGGCCGTGTTCAAAAATACAACTAACAGAAAAATCGGCAGAATAAAAGAAAATTCAACGTTGAAATACATTGACCTGAGCATTCTCTCAGCTACTCTACTATAAAAACTATCTGTGGAAGAGGTCCGAAGAAGAAATTACCAACGTAATAACTCAAATTAATTTATAACCAAAAATTCGTTTGATCTTATAGTTTGAAGATATTAGGGATGAACACTTAGCGCTACATTCAATTTCGGTTGTACATAATTTAAGAATTAATTACGTTAACAATTAAGAAAGTTATGGTGGACCCAAGGGCCATACTAAAACAATGTGTTGGGCTCACTGGCCATGCTTTCTCAAATGTTGGGCATTGTCCGCAAAGGTTGTTGGGCTCCACGGCCTTGGTGTTCAGAAGCGCTCTTCGCTCTTTTAAACGATTTGTCGTGTGAGTCTCCAGCTCGTCCGCTGGCTCAGCACGATCTCCAAACGGGGTATACCTAAATTTGTCATCCTCTAAGGGCTACTCTCATGACCCTCGAGGACAACGGGCTAAAAATGAAATTATAAAACATGGGAGAGGTTGGGATGGAGAGGAAGACACACAACGAGAGTAAACCATGGCGCAAATACATGGTCCGAAACGATTTTAAGAATCATGTAAGGGATGATTTTTGTTGCGGTAAATCTTACCGTAACATTAGGTATATTATAAATTAACTTAATCAATTAGGTACATAAACAATGGTATTCATTATTCTTTTTTTGAACAATTCTCTAGAACAGTCAAGTTCAATTACATCGGCATATTTGTTAAAAAATTGGCACGCTTTAGTAACCGGTTCATTTAATCCGTAATTCGTCGAATGATGTGTGATGAAGAAAAATTGATTAGCCCTTGGCCTAAGACAACGCGGTGGTGTATGTTTTATAAACATTTCAACTAAAGGAGCACAATCAATGTGCCCTGTTATTACATCTGCAATCAAGAAATAAATTCTCCTAGTCTCTAGAGGTTTTATATCAATTAACGTGCACCGATCTTTATAAGTTGGTAAGGGCAAAGTCAAGTCATTCAAATTTACGAAGCGAATATTTTGTGAATCTTTTTTGAATTCTTTCAATTCTATTAGAAGAATTTTTGTAGTAAGGAGACCAAACTACAAAGCATTATTCCAAAATTGGACGAACAAAGCTGACAAAAAGTGATTTAACAGTATAAGGACACTTAAACTCATTAGAATTTCTAAACAAAAAACCAAGCATAGAATTGCCTCTAGATACAATATAGTCAACATGCATTCTGAAATCAAGCCTGGAATCAAAAATAACTCCTAAATCCTTGTGATTGGAAACTCTTTGAAGTACGTTCTCAGATATAGAGTAGATAAAGACTACCGGACTATTACATCTTGTAAATGTCATTATACAACATTTTTTGATATTTAAGTCAAGGTCATTGAACATACACCATTTTGATATACAAGTTAAGTCTTTTTGAAGTTGCATACAATCAGAGAGCGAATTTACTGATCGATATATCTTAAAATCATCAGCAAAAGACAGGCAACTTGATTCTAAAACAACATTAGGTAAATCGTTAACAAAAAGTAAAAACAAGAGGGGGCCCAGGTGACTACCTTGGGGTACTCCTAAATAATTAAAAATTAATTCCGATTTAATTCGACCAACTCTAACTGATTGCACTCTGTTTTCTAGATAGCTTTTATTCCAATTACCATCTGAGAGTGAAAGCCCAACTATCTAAGCTTTAACAAAAGAATTGTATGGTTAACTCTATCGAATGCATTTGAGAAGTCAGTGTATATAACATCTACTTGGCTTCGTTTCTCAATTGCATTGATACAATAGTTCGTAAATAATGTGAGATTTGTTGCTGTGGATTTTCCACTGACAAAACCATGTTGATAGGGAGAGATATAAGCTTTAACAGCGTCATACATTTTGGTTTTAACCAAGGATTCAAAAACTTTGGGAATCAGTTGGAGCTTTGCAATCGGTCTATAGTTTTCGATTAATTGCTTAGAGCAAGATTTAAAGATTGGTGTGATGAAAGAAAGTTTCCACGAATCGAGGAAAACACCGTTTGAAAGAGACTGATTGAAAATTATTTGGAGTGGTTTCGATAAGTTGTACTTACAATTTTTAATGAAGATTTCAGGAATATTATCGGGTGGGAGACTAAGACTATTATCCAATTTACCAAGCGCCGACAGAATTTCTTCTTCTGATAGAGATATGATACCGACATCAGTTATAGCAGGAATTTCATAGTTTACTTCAGAGTGAACTGAGTTTAATATGAAATTCGACTGACAAAATGAAGCAAAAAAAATTACATATATTATTCAGGTCACTACTACCAATGCCTTTATAAGTCATATAACTAGGTATACCAAGGGATTTCCTCTTAGAATTTAAATACTGCCAAAAGCATTTAGAATTTGTTTTAATGTTTGATTCTAAAGACCAAACATACTGCTTATACAAGAATTTTTTCAGAAAATCATATTCCCGACGTAAGCGACAAAACTCACTTCGGAAACCTGAATTGACCTTACTCATACCTTGCATTTTACTCATTGCATTTTTTAGCCTTGTTAAACCTTTAGTGAACCAAATAGGCTTATTATTTTTCTTCATTCGTTTAATAGGGATGAAGGAAGAAAAAGCTTTGTAAATTATGTTTAGCAAAGTCTTATAATTTATTTCAACGTCCTGGAAACACAAGATCGAACTCCAATCTACATTATTTAAAAAATGATTTATGCTGATGTAATCGGCCTTACTAAAATCGTATTTATAATCCACTTCAAGATTAGAACAATGTGTACTTTTAAAATTGATACACTTTAACTCTAAACGCAATGCCTCTTCCTCTCAAATAAGCACATTTCAAGGTCTTCTTGCACAAAAATAAGATCTAAAATTCTACCCATAGAGTTTGCAAAATTATTGGTTTGTATACAATTTAAGGCTGACATAGTATCTAATACAAAGGTTTCGATTTCGTTTACAATATTATATGGGATAAGAGCTTTATCATCCTCAGAGAAAATCCAATTAACAGTACTCAAATTAAAATCACCTAAGACTACTATGTAAGAGTTACTATCTAATGTACCTTCAATGTCTTTAATATTTTTTATATGCGCATAATAAATGTCTATGTTTGATTTTGGAGGAATATAAGAAACAAAATAATAAATACTTAATTCACTAAAGTTGTAAGTGAAGCTCACATAAACACATAATTGTTCTATCAAACCTGAAGAGTTTGTGAGAGATATTTGCCTACTCTTAAAATTAATCTTAACTGCAAGCAGCACACCACCTCCTCTAGTAAGTTCTTTACAGATTTTGTCGCTATCCCTTCTGTAGATTTCGATTAGAAATGTCATCACTCAGCCAAGTTTCTGTGAGAGCGATGATAGCATAATTAAAATCACTAACGGCGTTATAAAAAGTAGACAATTTAGATCGCATTCCTCCAACGTTCTGGTAATACACTATGGCATCGGATGTAGGATTTAATTTTGCAACAGAGGTAGTGATGGAGTTAGAATATTCAATAGCATTCGGGTTTTGACCATTGATGTTAATTGTAGATGGGAATGTCATATTTGTGCTCCCACTGACCTGTCGTTCACGTTTTTTGGAAATTGCTGGAAGGGTCTCACGCGTATTCCTTTGGGCCAAAAGTTTGCATTGAAGACAGCATCGAATGACTCAGCCGGAATACAATACTTTAAAATTAACCTTTTTTATTTGGTCGAGATTTACGTCTTTTTCTACTAATTTAAAGCAAGAAAGCCTCTAAGGCTCAATACCACTGGATGAAGCAATATATTCAATAATTGATTCAGGACTTGTTGGGGGACGAAAGCTGGATAAGTGGAGCCATTTACGGCGCTGGATAATTGAATCACCGAAAATGATGTCATCGATAATTTTATTGCCTTTGATCTCTCGAACGTTTTAATTTTTTATTGATTTGGCTTCAATCAAACGAACCTGAGTGTAGTCATCAACAATTTCGTTAGCAACATTTACACTAACGCTACCAGAAATAAGATTTTCGTGTGCTTTAGTTTCACCAGATAAATCATTATAAGCATCAACAGCAACACCAGAAGAACCAGCAACAACAACATCAGAAGGAGCAGCAATAACAGCAACAGCAGCAGTATCATCAGTACAAACAGCAACAAAGCCGGCATCTGCATCATCATCAACAATAACAACAATAGCACTATTAGAAATTTTATTGTTGGGAGCATCAGCATCGTTTTTTTTGTTGACATTTGAAGAGGGATCTTGCAAAGCTTTCTCACTACCTTGGTTTTCGATAACGGGAACGGGAAGGTCTTTCACATTACTTTCTTCAGCACTTCGTTGATTTGCACTGGTGTATAAATTCTCATCAGTCAGTGTTGTCTAAACCAGTAGACAAAGCAGATGAAGCAACATCGGCAAACGAGGCACCTTCAACGACCATGGTATTACCTTCATCTACAGCAACACTACATGCAGTTTTATCAATTATTGCTGGACTACGCAGAGAGGAATTGGGATTGTTTTCAGATTTTGGTTTTGTACTGAGCTTAGAAGGAATAATCGTTTTTTTATTAGGAGGGAGAATTTTAGCACTATCGCTCTTAGCGACAAGAGATGAGGCCGACGGGGGAGGCTGTTTCGATTTATTTGAGATGGGTGACGGAGACGCTTTGCAGTTATTAGTTCCGACAACCAACTTTTTGGTATTAGAGCGGGTAACGCGGGGGGGTTTCGATGCACTTGCACTTGGATGGTCAGTGATGAGCTTTTCAAATTCAAGCTTATGGTCAGCAAAGAAACAATAAAAATCATTGATTTTCGATATGTAATTATATAAAGGAATGCTTTTGCGCAAATGCACGTATCGCACCTCCAAAACAAGTTTTCATTGGATTTCAGCGCGGAATGATGGGATTCACTCAGTCTAGCACAATTTAAATGGAAAACCGAATGGCAACAGCCGCAGTTAATTGAATTAGTTTCGGAAGTTAAGACTTTACACTTAGAACATAGGATGTCCATTGTGAAATTAGGAGCAGCAAAGTACAAGACTATGACTATTGAGATTTAGATAAAGAAAAAGACTGTACTGTCATAGCTCCATTTATATATAATAAATTTCCAGCAGATATATGCAACAGCAATAGCCAATGCCACAGGTTCTTAAAAAATCTGAGAATTTGGCTCTTTTCTAAATCACATGTGGAAGACTTAATGCGTGTAGTAGCTTGACCTTTTATACCACGACAACCTAAACCATAAAAAAGATAGTTTTACTTGCTTTATTTAAATTAATTGCCATCCATAATTTTAAATTCATATCTCATTATAAATTCAAATTCTCTCTCACATATTCCTTGCCCAATCCTAAAATCTTCATCTGATGCAAATATATCTCTTTTTTTGTAGTGTTTTCTCTCAATTCAGCTTCAATAACTTCAATGTTAGAAGATGACCTCCAGCTCAAAATCTTCAAAACTCCACCATACAAAAGTGAAGTAAACGGGCAAGTTGAACGTTTTCACTCTACTCTATCAGAAATAATGAGATGCTTTAAATCGGAAGGACCTTCACGGTCCTTTGAAGAACTTGTAGAACGAGCTGTGAATGAATACAATTGTACAATACATTCAAAAACAAACACAAAACTTATCGAACTATTCTATGGAAGAATACCGAGACTAAACGCTGACGAATTTGAAAAAACAAGACAAATCAACTTACATAGATAAACTCAAAACTAAACAGGAAAAGGACAATAAATACCACAACAAAAAGAAGGAATCTATAAAAGATTTTATTATGTTAAAAATAACAAACGTATATGCTCTAAATTGACTAGTAGATATAGACAAGAAATTGTGAAAGTAAATAAGAACTCCACAATATTAACTGAATCTGGAAAATAGTCCACAAAAGCAACATAAGAAATTAATTATTATTTTTTTTTTCAGATGTATTTTTTACATTTGCCAAGCTAAAATTCAAATCATGGAATTTTCAAATTCACAAATCATTTCTTAACATGCTGGACTGACGAAGATACAGAACGGACATTTTAAGTTAATCCATGTTATTAATCTTGAACAGTATGATCAATTCCTTTCCGACATATCACCAATCCTTAACCTAGAAACAACCCAAAACCAAATCATTTTTCCCTTACTTTCACACGAAATTCAACAAATCCGCAATTTTTTACATAACCTTAAAACTAAAAGTAAACGTTCTTTAGATTTAATAGGCAAATGTAGCAAATGGATTGCTGGCAATCCAGATCATGATGATTTTATACAATAAAAGAAAAAATTACAAATGTTTTGAAAAAGAATAATAAACAAGTTATAATTAACGAGTTATACAATGATCGAATTAATAACATTACAAAAATCCAAAATGAAATCCAAATTTTACTTAAAGATAATAATAAAATCAATTTTGAAATCATTACAAATCTTAAATACAGAATTAAAATCGTAAAAGAAGAATTAGAAAACATAATCTATGCTATTCATTGGGCTAAACGAGGGACAATTAATAGTCCGGGAGCTAGCAACGTTTGGAAAACAAGAATTTTAGGTCATTCAATTTTTCGATATGTTGTCTTTCTTGCTCCTTCGGTTAGAGTCTGGGCTATCTGGCTGGCGGTAGCGGTTGCGTTTATTAGTGCGCATCCTACCTGTACAGGTGACAATTTTGAATTTTAAAAGATTTTGTTAAAGCTTAATTCTCTCTCTTTCTAACTACTAGAATCATACGGCAATCCTTTTCAAGAGTTTTTAATTTTTATTCAAGATTTAACAATCGAATTAACGTCTGACAAATTAATTTTATACTTTTTTATCATTAAAGAATATAATATAAAAGTTACAAACATTAAAAAATACTTTGAATTTTTTATTTAAAAAAATAAAAAAAGCTCGTATGGCACATAATAAACAATCATTAAAATGTCTGGCAATAATAAATGTATATTTAGGAGGCCTATTTAAAGGTGGAAAATTAAAAATTAAGCTTTACAAAAATCTTTTAAAATTCAAAATTATCACCTGTACAGGTAGGATGCGCACAAACGCAACCGCTACCGCCAGCCAGATAGCCCAGACTCTAACCGAAAGAGCAGGAAAGACAACATATCGAAAAATTGACTGACCTAGAATCTCGCTCGAAAACGTTGCGAGCTCCTATACTATAAATCTTTCATATTGTCAAAAAACGAAATATGTAGATTTAGCCAATAAAGTATTTAATGAACAAAAATTGCCTTACACCACAATAAAATAAGCCTTAGATTTCGCAGAAATTAAAATTATAAGTAACAGTTTATCAATCCTTTATATAATTAATATTCCTTTAACAAACAATATTATGTACATATATATATAAATATACGAAAATCTATTAATTAAACCAATAAAAAGATAAGTACTGAAACCAAAATTGTATATACGATGTAGTTTTAAGAAATAATGAGCAATTGTATGGAACAACAAAAAAATGTATAACATTTGATAATCTATCAATTTGTAACTTAAAAAATATTGTTAATATTACAAATGACTCTTGCATTCCCAATTTGTTAAAAAGTCTACCAGCTACCTGTAATACAGTTAATAATCACCACATTCCAACCATAGATGAAATATCACCAGATGTAATATTGCTAAATCAGTTAATCGGAACTCTTGAATTCGACAATACGACTCACAACTTAAACGGAACATTTTTAGTCAAATTTCGGAACATGACCATCAACCTGGAATGGAATCCCACATATCTCCAAAGAAAGTTCAATAATAAAACCCCTTCCAGCAATATTCCAAACAAATCCTAAAGAAAAAGAATGCCGTGATTTACTCTCGCTAGAAATGATGAAGGATCTTCATATTAACAACACTAAACAAATTCATCGCCTACAAGAAGAGAATAATCATAATCAAATAACTACATATTCCTTCATTTCCATCCTTGGATTCCTGTTCATAACATTGTTCCTATGGAAGATCTTGACAAAACGTCACAACACGAAAATCGTTATAAGACCGCCAACACTAGAAGCCAATGGACCAGTAGCAAATGTGGATAAATTTCCTATACTTGAAATGAACTTTACCCAAAATCTAGAGTGCCGATCTACATCCCACCGTGAGCGCACGCGTGGGAGCGTAGTACATTTGTCTCTTGCTGTGTGTACAACAAAAAATAAACAAAGTTAAATAGTTTTTTAATTACTGCCCTCCCCCTAAACTTAATTAATTAATATTAAAACAACAAAACAAACAAATAAACCAACGTGCCGCGAGTGCTAACAAAAAAAATAGCCCAAACATACAAAAATCAAAATTACACATAAATACCTACATTTCACGAAAAAGTTCTCAGTGCAGTGTTTCATTAATTTAAATTAAAAAAAAAATCAACACAGCGAGTCTCCCTTGTGCTCCCCTCCCTCTCTGTTCTACCTTCGCTCACAATTGTTTTGCATAGCCACTGCAAGTGCTGCTTGTTATATACATAATATACAGAGCGGTAGTAGACTATGTAAAACAATTACTTGATAAATTGCGGTTAAATTTTTTTTTGGGGTTCAGGAGCGGATTAGTTTCAATTTGCCATTAAGGCATAACACTAATGGTAAATTGTAACTGAAAAGTTTTGGTACCCAAATTAAATTTACTACATAGATAACTGTCTTGTTCTGTTTTTTTTTTTGTGTTTTTGTGTATTGTGATGGCTGGTAAGTTTTGTGTTCAGTATAGCAACATTCGTGGGCTTAGAAAAAAATTCAATGCTGCATACGTTCATACTGTTTTGAACAGGCCAGCTGTTTTGGCACTAAGCGAAACTCAGGTTGGTGAAACCACTGATCACTCTGAGTTTAACCTCTTCGGTTATAGCTTAGTGCCTTTATTCTTTTTTCACCATGGTCTAGCCGTTTATGTACGGAATGATATTGCCTATCAACTTCTACCACAATATGGTCAGTGCACCAACACAAATTTTAATTATATGTGGTTTAAATTCACCGTCCAAATGCGCATCATTCACACGTGTTTTATTTATCGCAGCCCAAGCCTGGATAGCAATTCGACTTCTAACGAATTCGATGCGCTGTCCGACTCTATCCAAAGAATTGTATCCCATTTTCCGCACAGTGAGATCGTTGTTACGGGCGATTTCATTGTACACAATTCTTCGTGGCTGCGCTATTCTGGTCAGACAACATCCGAAGGAAGGTATGTCGAGATTTTTGCTGAGTTAAACCACCTGACTCAGTTAGTTGACGAGCCAACTCAGATTCCTGACGTTGCAGGTCAATCCGCCAACACTCTAGACTTGTTTCTTACTTCTGATCCAAATAAATATACTGTCAGTGTATTATCGCCTCTAGGCACATCAGACCATTGTGTCATATCTGCAAATTTCTCATGCCAAATAACCCCAGTTAAAGTTAAAACACCTACGAGAACCGTTTGGCAATATGAGTAAGCCAACTGGGACGGTCTCAATGAATTCTTCAGGAACTTTAACTGGTCACTATGCTTCCTCGATAGTGACGTGGATTCCAGTGCAGATATGATTACAAACTTGATTCTTTGTGGAATGAGAAATTTTATCCCCAATAGGGTAAAATCTATCAAACCCAAAGAAAACTCATGGTTTGATTCGAGCTGTAAAGAGGTTATTAGGACCAAAAATGTAAGTTTTCGGAATTACAAAGCCAACCCAACTGAGGAAAACCGGAATAAGTTCAAACAAGCTAGAAAGACCTGTAACGGACATATACGACGCATTCAATTTTTACATGATCAGAAATTACGGCAAAAAATAATACACTGTCCCAATAGTAGTAAAAATTTCTGGTCATTTGTAAAAAATGTGCGCAACACTACGTCATCGTCAATTCCTACGCTCGTTTCCAATGACACTCCCTACGTAAGCTCGATTGATAAAGCCAATTTGCTTGCAGCACAGTTTGCTGTTAATTCGATGGTGCCAACGAGTGACATGACTCCGCCTGTACTTGAAAGCGTAAACGATTCTATGGGACAAATCTTCTTTCGCACTCGTTCAGTTACTAGAGTCCTTAAAAATCTTGACATTCACAAATCCGCTGGCCTGGATAGTATCCCCGCTATTGTTCTGAAGAGGTGTTCTTCAGCGCTGCCAAAACCACTGCGTAAGCTTTTCCATCTGTCCTATTCTACAGGTCTCTTTCCGAGTGGATGGAAAACTGCATTTGTCCAGCCTGTCCCTAAAAAAGGCGAATCCTCCTCACCATCTAACTATCGTCCAATTGCACTTACGTCCCTTCTTTCCAAGGTCATGGAAACGCTGATCAATTTTCAGCTTAAGAAATATCTTGAAGAACGGAAGATTCTTAATGACCGGCAGTATGGCTTTCGTTGCAATAGATCCACTGGTGATCTTATGGTTTATCTCACCGAACAGTGGAACAAATCTTTACATCGTTTTGGAGAAAGTAAGATTATTGCACTTGATATTTCAAAGACATTTGATAGAGTTTGGCACCAAGCTCTCTTATCGAAAATGCGTGCATTTGGTATTGATGAGTCTTCTTCGTAGGGTTAGAAATTACCTTTCGGACCGTTCAATTCAAGTAGTATTGGACGGGTTCAAATCTGATATCCACAAAATAAACGCTGGTGTGCCCCAGGGCTCCGTTTTGTCTCCGACACTTTTCCTTATTTTTATAAATGATCTTTTGTCTGAAACTTCTAACCCACTTAATTGTTTCGCTGATGACAGTACCCTCAGTTTCTCATATTCGTTTTCAGATTCTCATCCTTGTTCTTCGGATGTAGACTACCAACGGCAGCGTATGATAAGCTCATTAAATTCTGATCTTGACAGCATTGTCCAATGGGGAATCAAAAACCGTGTAGAATTTAATGCTTCGAAAACTCAATGCTGTCTACTGTCACAAAAAAAAAATCTAAACAAGCCTAAGTTCAATAACCTGCCATACTTCTGACGACCGATGACGATCGTTTCTAAGAGGGGAAGAGTTAACACAGAACATGACGGAAGTGCTGACGATTCGTGTGGCTCGCTGAAATAAAATTCCATAGAAAAACAACCAGGTAACAAATACTGTGGGAATGCAAGCATTAAGAAATATTGCAAAGTTGCATTTGTTCATTTAATAAGTAGAGGGATGTGAGTCTGAAAACAAAAATTAAAAGCCTTTGGTTTTGACAGCATTAAAAAGCACAGGTAAATATACTCTACTAATTTTTTTTTTAAATTGTTTCTCAAAGCTGAGGAAATAGAATCTTGGTTAGAGATTCAAGTCCAGTCCTTAGAAATCTAATCTCCATCAATTTCAATAAAAACTTTCAAGCGGTTTTGTCTTCCAAATCACGATGACGTGTCGCAAACGACACCTCCATCTACAATTAGCACGATTTTGGTGTCAGATGAATCAACTAACTCCACTGGCATGGATTCGCTGGACATATCCAACTCCAACGGCATTTTCATTGATATGGAACCTGAGTCCATGTCATTGCAAGCACCAACAGAAATATCCTCAAATCCCATAGAAAAAGTTATCAGTGTTGTGAACACTTCAAATGATTGCAAAACACAAGGCTTTCAGAAAGTTATAAGATCGCATATGGGTAATTTTTTAAACCTCTAATAGTTTGTCAAGGTAAGATTCTACTTTTTGGCCATAATAATCAATTTCATAATTTCAAGCTTTTAAACATTTCCCATTTTTCACGAATAACAAACCCATATTTCTCTACAAAAAATCTTCTACATATTATTCTTAGATCCTTCAGCGCACCTTAAGTTCCAACAAAGGCATCGAAATAGCAGAAGATAGTCTTACAGTGGTTTTAAACAAAAACAATATTCTACCATATCTGCCAACAACTATACCAGTGGAAACGACTTGATCATCTATAACTTCAATAAATTCCAAATGCACATCGTCATAGTCAGCATCATTCCACCCTATTTTTACACCGTTAGCGTCGTCTTCCTTGTCTTCAATTAACATTTTAATATCGCCTCCACATCGGCAAGTACAACATCATCATCATTATTGTTCAAAAAACCTCCAACCTCTAGGAAAGAGTTAAGGAGTCCCAATTCAAAAACAAACATTAAAATGAAGCCAGCACCAGCTGCGAAAATAACCAATTTTATTGAATGCATAGACGAAAAGGAGTCACACAAAATTGACATTGCTTTGGCAAAGTTTTTTTTAGGCGTGCAACATACCTTTCTCTGTGCTATAGTAGGATTAGTTCTTAGCATTGTTAAGGCTGTTACGACCCATCATATAAGCCTCCATCAAGAAAAAATTTGGCTGAAAGGCACCTTGTACAGTATACTTGGAAGTAAAGGAAGCTTTCGTCCAAATAGAAACAGAAGGAGTGTTAGTGGTTGATGGCTGGAAGAACAGCAGTAACAACAGTTACAATGTTCTGACAATAATGAGAACAATAAACGGTCAAAAAATATTCGTTATATCCTTTGACTTCACAAATATAAGTGAAACCGGGAAAAAATTAGCGCAAGTATGCGAGCAGTATATCAAAATCTGCAAGGAAAAAAAAAACAGCACCATGTACGGTGTTATTTCAGATAATACCAGAAACATGGTGAAAATGGGCCGCCTGCTTAAAGTGTAGTGTATCCACATATGCGCCGCCACTGCCCATTCAATAAATGAGTAACAAAACATGTGAAATGCAAATCGAGTATGTTAGTCATGTCATAACATCAACATTCCACTCGATTGCATTGATTGTCACTCAATAGTAATAAGATGCTTATTAATATAATTTAACCAATAGAAAAATAGAATTATTTTGAATATGAAATTCAACGTATAGAAGCAAGATAGGAAATAAGTATAACAGTTAAGACAATAGTATTTAAGAAATGAATTCAATGAAAATAAAACAGAGTCAAAAGAACATTCATATTGATCTTTTACTTTTAACCTTGCGGCGAGCTAACTCGCCCTAACATTTTAGTGTGGTGCGCTTACACCAACAATAGGGCAATAGCTTTTAACACACTTCATGGCGATCCTGTAAAATTAAAAATGTCACAGTTAGAAGTAGACAGCATAATACAAAAGTGGGAAAAATACATTGAAGAATAAAACAAAAAAACAAGGTCGAAGTATACATCCCCGAGGGGTCAACCCCGTCAGTAAAATATACACCGTCATTAAAGACTGCTGGACCAAAACCCATTACCATCCTTCAATACCAACAGAGGCAACAAAAACAAAAACAAGATTTGAGACAAATAAGAGAAGAACAACAGGCTGAAACACTAAAACCAAGACGAAACCGAATACGTGGAGGAAAACAAGTACAGGCTCGAAGAGAAATCGCTGATCTCCACCGTATCATAACAATCATCACAGACAAAAAACAAAAATCTTTGTTAATTAACAAGATTAAAACACTCAAAAAAACATTATGGGGAAAAGCCAGAGCAAACCCGAAACAATAGCGAACAACAACAACGTCCAAACATTTTAAACATGCCGATAATACCAGAATCAGTGACTACAACGGCAATCATCACCACCATCCATCATTACAAATGTATAAATCAAATGTATAAATTACACATAAAAACAAATTTTTTTATCAATTCAAATATTCTAGGCAGCTAAATGGAAGAAATAAAGAAGGATTTAGAAACAATTTTGACAAATATAAAAAAGAGTTCAGGAAAATTATATAAAATAGAAACAATTAAAGAAAAGCTTAGCATAATAGAAAATCTTATAGAAAAGTTTAGAAATATTGAAGATAGCCAAGACAAAGAAACCAATATAGCTTGCAAACTAGAACTTGAAGGCACAACTAAAAACTTACTAGAAAAGCAACTAAAAGCACACACACTCACAAAATACAAATAACAACAAATTAACCTCACAAAATACAAATACCAACATGGCAGACTTTGATTTAGCAATGAGTATGAAAGCAATTCCAACATTCTCAGGAAACTATAAAGAATTAGATAGTTTTCTCAAAATTGTTGAAATAATCAATAAAAGACTAAAATAAACATGTTATTATTGTTGTTTTTTATTGTACTATTCGTACTAGAATGTCAGCTTGTTAGACTTGACCATTCTTTATTCCGTCAATTTCATTGAATGTTTGAACAACAACAAACAAAAATAAACATGTACACAACAACTTATAGAATTCGTTTTTCATGTCAAATTAGGAATTAATGTAAGAACAGCGTTAGGAAATACAGAGCCCAATAGCTTTGAAACTCTTAGATCTTCACTTGAAGAAAGATATAAAAGTAACCAAACAAGTTCCACGATTCAAAATACCTTATCTAATTTTAGTCAGCGAAATCTTTCAGTGACATAATTTAGGGATAAATTACTCAACACTATAGCTGATTTTAATAATCTACACATAAAAGAACTAGGCAACAGTGCTACAAGTGAAGAAAAAACTGTCATAAAGAATGATATTTATAGTTTAAACATCTTTAAAAATAGTCTTAACGAAAACATAAAGCAAACCGCTTTTGCATCTCAACCTAAATCATTAACAGAAGCAGCAAACCTAGCAATAGAATTAGAAAAAACTAATTCTAACGCACTCATGTACTACAGGCACAACACGTACAACATAATCAGACCAAATAGACAAAACTTCAACCAAAACGCCAATGACCGCAACCGATTTCAAAGAAACATGAATCAAAATCGATATAACAATTACATGCAAAATCAAAATTACAACCGCAACGTTAACTATTACAGACAAAATAACTGCAACAATAACCGAAACCAAAACACTCTAATAAACAATAAAAAAGGGCATCATCAAAACCAATTCAGAAATACGAGACAGCAAATACGATTATTAAATGAGGAACGGCAAGAGGGAAACGAACAGGGCTTGGAATACACGAATATTCCAGACAGCCAAAATTAAAGGTATATAGAATATCGGATAGCAACACAAATTTTATTGTTGCAAAACACAAAAATAAAAATATGACGTTTTCAATAGACACGGGTGCAGACATATTATCTATGTATATGCAAAATATCAAGTAAGCTAGAGAATGAAGAATATGACCCAGAAGAAAAATGAAAACTTACTGGAATAACTAACTAGCCGACCCGTGCTCGCGTTGCTTCCCAAATTGTAACCACGAACATTTTTTGAATATTAGTATTAGCATATGAAAAAATTTCTCAATGGGACTGAGCATATTTTCTACAATAATATTAATTTTAGTTTATAATCAAAAAACACTTCCTTACCGAAATTAACACTTTAGAAAAAAAAACTTAAGTAAAATATTACGTAGTAAAGGCCAACCCGCACGTGAAAACAAACAAAATACAAAACCATTTCAATTTTTTAGTTGAAAGCAGAACGAAATTTTTGTCTATTTTCTTCTTTTCTTTCTTTTATTCATACCTAGAAACGTTTTTTGCAACCGAAAAATGTAGTTTGCGGTAAAAAAAAACAAATTTGTGTTTTTAATGTTCTCATAGATCTATAGGTATGCGTGTGTAAATATCCTTAGACACATTTTTTTATTCATCTGCTCATGTTCAGTGCAGTGCAACTGACTTAACCTACCTACATTTGTGTGCTCTTTTTATCGACGTCATTGTAAGAACCTTCTTTGAGTTATTTGTAAAGAAAATTTTAACTTAATTTCAGTTTTATTGTTCGAGGAAGTGATACAAAATTGGTAATTCAAGCTTTTATAATAGAACTTTTTTTATTTTTAAATTGGAAGAATTATAATCTATTCACTTCCTCGAACCAGAAAAATAAAAAAGATCTAATTTTTCTTTAGATAAATCGGCATTTCATGTGCACGGCATTGTTTATTTATTTTTATTAAATGTCCATAGTAACTTAAAAAAAAAGAGCCCACACTGCTCAGCGATGTGACGATAGAATTAGTGCCTGGTTACACGAGCGCAAAAAAGAATTACTTTTGTGGATACACACAGAAAAAAAAATTAAGTGGGCATGCAAGAAATAGAGGAACAGTCGGAAATTAAAACACAAAAAACTTCGTTGGATACTCAGCCGCAGGTACAGCACGAGCAAAACAAAAGCAAATTTGCTGTACATTCTACTTCGCCGGCAAATTAGAAATGAAAATGTCTGTCAAAAGGAGAACGTTTGAGAAAGAAACATGATTTTTAACGCAAAACTCATATCTGAAGATGAGGAAAAAGACGAAACTTGGCATTTTTTTCCATCCCTTTCCTTCTTTCTAAAAATCATCCGTTCTCTTTCGTGAATTAATTCTTTTTTGCGCTCGTGTAACCAGGCACTTAGAGAAACAAAAAAATAATGTGTGTGTGTAGGTTAGTTGATGAACTATACAATGAAAAATTGAATATGTAGGTAGGTAGGTAGGTAAGAGAAAAAACGTAACTATTAAATGGAACACATAATTAAGAGAGAAAGAGCATGGGAAGAAAAGAAAATTAAAAATGTTGGAATGATAATGAAATGAAACAAAGCAGCGACCTCGCGATTGTGATGGAAACTAATTTTCTGGATAAAATAAATTCAAAAAGTTTATAATTTGTTTTTATTTATTTCTCAGGTTGTATGTTTAACTTAGAAGTGATTTTAGGCTTAAAATTTGCGCAACAATATTGACTTTATGAAGCAATGCTAATCTTTGTCAATTATTATATAGGTTTTAAGATATGAGTGGTTGTATAAGTCAAGTAATGAAAAAAAATGGACAAAAAATTTAAAATTAATAATATTTAAGTTTGACAAATAATTAATGAAAAAAAAATTGAAGCCATAAACACTCTCATAACAATATAGAAAATAATAAAATATATTTCAAATAAATCGGTTAACTACTTTCTGAGATCGTGCGTTACAAACTTTAAAATGGTTTCGCTTTCATATAATAGTATAGATGAGGAAATACATTCCTTAGGAACACTCGCTCTTAACCTCCAATTATGTGAAACTAAATATATACAGGAATTCCAACTAGTAGATGAAAAATTCCCTATTGAAACAGATGGTATTTTAGGTAGAGATTTGTTAACAAAATTTCTCTGCAAAATTGACTCCGAAACATTTACATTATCATTAAGCGATAAAGAAAAAACAATAACTTTGCCAATGCAATCAAAACTCCTACATGCACTAAGAATAAAAATACCTGCAAGAACAGAAATGATTCAACCACTAAAACTTCATTTAAATCATGACACTCTAATTACAAATAAAGAAATAGCGCCAGGTGTATTTATAAGTAACACAATAGTTCCAAAATCTGGCATGGCACATATCAAATTGCTCAACACGAACGACAATGAAGTAATTTTAAATAACGTTACATTAGATACAGAACCACTTAAGAATTATGACATACTAACATATACAAATAAAAACAAAAACAATGACGATCGTTTTAAGAAAATAATGAAAAAACTAGAAATCAATTGCAAAGACGATCACACAAAAAATGAGTTAATTAATATTTTTAGGAGATATCAAGAAGTTTTCCATTTAGAAAACGAACCACTGACAACAAATAATTTTTACACCCAGAAAATTGAAACTTCCGATAAAACACCGACATACATACATAAAAAACTATAGACTTCCCCATGCACATTTGGACATCATATCCGATCAAGTTGAACAAATGTTCAACTTCCAAAAAATTCAAAAAGCCCTTACAATGCACCCCTATCACTAGTGCCAAAGAAAAATACAGCCGACAAAAAGAAATGGAGAGTAGTAGTAGACTACACGAAGTTAAATGATAAAATAGAGAATGACAAATTCCCTTTAACACGTTTAGAAGACGTACTTGACATACTAGGAAGAGCAAAGTGGTTTTCAACATTAGATATGACTAGTTCTTTTCAGGGGCGTCTTTAGACTTTTGGGGGCCCAGGGCCCAATCCTATTGGGGCCAAAAAAAGTAGGTATAATATATTTTTTTTTAATTCCTTAAAAAAAAAACATACAAAAATATTTTTTTTTATACTTTTATAATTTTTTTTAATTTACCTTCAATAGTTGAAAATTTTTCTTTATGGTTGATTTTTGATAATTTTTATTGTTTTTTTGGTTGTTTCTAATGTTTCTATGTATTTTTTTTTTTAAATTTATGTAAGTTTATTTCTTTACATTTATTTTGATTTGTTTTTTTTTTAGATATACATAACATATATGTTAGTTTAAGTATACAATACAATATTATTGAAGGCATACTTTTCTGACCTTGTCAGTTGCAAAATCATGAATTAAGTCATCAAATTCAATTTCCTGCAGTAATTCATTTTCAATTGATAAAATTGACATGACAATTGACAAGCTGTTTAGTCTATCTTGTAGCATTGTGGTTTGAAGTTCATTTTTCATCCGGTTCAATTTCGAAAATGAACGCTCTCCACTGCAGTTTGAAACCATCAAAGAAAAACAAATTCTACAGGCAGTTTCTACATTTGGAAATGTGTTCCCAATTTCATCCACTGTAATTAGACTGTACAATTTTGATATTGTAATAAGATCTTCATTTATGTGCATCTTTATTGAATTCTTTTAAATACTGTATGAGGTGCAGGCATTCTACCTCAAGTTCTTCTGCATTAACATCTCTATGGTATTTTTTTTTGAAAACTGTTCGAAAGAATTTTGCAACTGCACTGAAGTCAAATATTGCAATCGACAAAAAAAGCCAAACAATGCATTAATTTCTTGATAGCAATTGGATCGTATTTTTAATTGCAAAGTATATTTTAAACTTTTCTTTCCCAATTAGCTGGATGGATAGTGCAGGACCATCAAAATATGTGGCACGCGAACTTCGTACTATTTTTCGTTGCATTAAGTCTTTATAATTAGCATCCGGATTCTGAATTTTGGCACACGCTTCAAATTTATCAAAATTCTCCCTTAGATCATTTATGAAAGAACATAGTGAACAAAGCAAATTGGCAGCAACGTCAATCGTTATTGTTTCTTTTTGAAGGCTCTTGCTGGTTTTATGAATTCTTTCTAATATTGTGCTCCACCAAATTTCTGTTAAAATGAGGAACTCCAGTTTTGACATTTTCTTTTACAGGCTTAGCGCTTCACTTTTTGTGCCTGGAGCTTGCTCTGGATCTCTAGAGATAGATGTCAAGGCTTCAGTAATTTGCTTATAACCATGATGGAGCGCGTTAACTGCATCAGCTCGTGCAGACCATCTTGTTTCAGAAAGGCTTTTAAGAACTTTCTTTTATGAAACCTACCCCAAGCAAACACCGACAGATACGCAGATGAGCACTGTGAAGATGAGCAAAGCGAGAGACAAAGAACTTAGTCTTTATTCCTTCCATTGAACAGAGAGGAAGAAAGAGGAAAGGAAACAAAATTGTTCTATCCGACTCATCATGGGACAACTTTGTGTTTGTTTATGGAGTGAGTTGAAAAGACAACATGTGTGCAGAACTGTAGAGTAGAACGAAAGCAAAGTTGTTAAGATAATATTGACAGCGTGTGCAGTGCAGGTGTATGATTAAAGATTCATGGTGCCAGAAGTTTAAGATGTTGAGGAGGAGAATTTCAACGGAACGGAGAGTTTTTCTGTAACTGTCTACTAACCTTATTTCATTTTCTATATAATTCTTGTAATTCTATTCATTTTGAGTTGGTGGATTTGGGGGCCAAATAATTGCGGGGCCCCGGGCCCTGGCCCACCGGGCCCATGCCTAAAGACGCCACTGGTTCTTTTCACCAAATAGGACTTCACAAGGATTCAAGACCACTCACGGCATTCTCCACTAACAATGGACACTATCAATTTAAGAGGCTCCCATTTGGACTTAAAATTTCGTCCAACAGTTTTCAAAGAATGCTTCTTATACGTAGTCGACATAATAATCTACGGTTGCAGTCTCAAACACCATAACGAAAATCTAGTACGTGTTCTCGAACGACTCAAACACTATAATCTTAAGCTCAATCCAGAAAAATGCAATTTTCTTTGCCCCGAAGTAATAATATTTAGGTCTTATAATTACAAGTAAAGGTATAAAGACTGATCCCGCAAAACACAAAACAATCAAAGAGTATCCAATTCCAAAAAATGCAGATGAAGTTAGACGATTCGTAGCCTTTTGCAACTATTACAGAAGGTTTATACCAAATTTTGCTGATATTGCACACAGCCTAAATACTCTTTTAAAGAAAGACAAGAAATTCAATTGGAATAACAATTGTCAAATAGCTTTTGACACTTTAAAAAATAAACTCATTGAACCACCCATATTACAATATCCAAATTTCGACGAAAAATTTATTCTGACAACTGACGCATCAAATTATGCACTAGGAGCAATCTTATCACAAGGAAAAATTGGTGAGGATCTTCCTGTATCATACGCAAGTAAATCGTTGCAAAAACATGACTGTAACAAATCTGTAATAGAAAAAGATTTACTCGCAATCCACTGGGGTATACAATTCTTCCGCCCATACCTATACGGACGAAGATTTATTGTTGTAACCGACCATAGACCTTTAGTATGTCTATTCGCACACAAAAATCCATCGTTTAAAAATTGACTAGAATACGAGATTATGATTTTAACATAATATACAGAAAAGTAAAATGAATACAAACTCAGATACACTATCTAGAATAAAGATTGACTCAGACATATTAAGACAAAGGATACCGACAGAAATTGATGAAACCGTTAAAAGAACATTAGTCATTACAAGGGGATGTCCTATAAAATGAATATGGACAGTAACAAGGAGAAATGCAACTCTCAAGAGAAGCCTGTACAACTTCAAATCTGGGAATGCATATCCATTAATGACATCAAAAATATAAAGAAATTAAAATTTAATATTGATAAAAATGCTAGGAATTCAAAAATAAATATCGATGAAAATTTTGTGCACGTGCGATGCAGCGATAATCGGCGAATCCAGATTAAAACCTGATGATGATAAAGCTTGCATCAGATACAAATAAAGATAATATGTATGTATACGTATACGGGATCTAACTATAATTCAGCGACACTAGAGTCGACACCAGTGTTACCGCTATGCGACTTTAGTCGCATTTTGACCCTTTTTTGTGCCTCATGCGACCATGATACGACTTTTTAAAAAATTGTCTATTTTGACCCTTTTTAAAAAATTATGCGACTTTCTTGACCCCATCTCTAGAAAAATACATTGAAAAGATAAATTATTTTCTTAATTCATACAAAATTTCCAAACTTCCATTGAAATAAGAATTGTCACACATAATTTCAATCTATAAAATGGAATCAAGTTGAAATTGTTTGGGTCGACTCGATCACGTTCACTCAGAATCGAAATCTTGCTATTCTTGCATACAAATTTATTTCAACCTTTCGACTCTGCATATAAATGTAGTTAATAGTTAACAATTTTAAGTTTGTATGAGTAATTTTGGTTATTTCACCACTCCGTTCCTCTTTAACAAAGTTTCCCAATTATTTCTATGCGTTTGTTCGACTGTGGTGAAATTTGAATAAATTTATGAATTCGAAAAAAAAAATTATTTCTGTCAAGATTTACGTACTATTTTGTTGTCTTTTGTGTTTTTGTGTTTCGGCCGGCGCGGCGGCGTTCATTTGTTGGGAACTCATTCTCGATATTGTTTGTCTTTTTTATAAAATGGATAGGTAAGTTTTTATGAAATATAACTAAAAAAATTATCACTCGTATTTATAAAGAAAAAATAGTTATTTCAGCCCTGGAAATAATTGTGTGTGTTTAGAAAAAACTACGTGTTTAGGAAAACTACGCCATGGAATAAGAATATTCCGCACTCAAATGGAACAGTAAGCACCTACCTTAAGTTTGAGTCCAGAAAATTCAATGGGTTCAATATTTAATATGGAATAATTTAACTATAGGTGCCCTTGAAAGAAATCATCGGACACTTAATCAATTCTTACTATCAAATGTCAAAGACAATGAATGGGACAAATGGGTTCCATATTTAATATGGAATAATTTAACTATAGGTGCCCTTGAAAGAAATCGTCGGACACTTAATCAATTCTTACTATCAAATGTCAAAGACAATGAATGGGACAAATGGGTTCCATATTTAATATGGAATAATTTAACTATAGGTGCCCTTGAAAGAAATCATCGGACACTTAATCAATTCTTACTATCAAATGTCAAAGACAATGAATGGGACAAATGGGTTCCATATTTAATATGGAATAATTTAACTATAGGTGCCCTTGAAAGAAATCATCGGACACTTAATCAATTCTTACTATCAAATGTCAAAGAACCCATTTGTCCCATTCATTGTCTTTGACATTTGATAGTAAGAATTGATTAAGTGTCCGATGATTTCTTTCAAGGGCACCTATAGTTTGGTGGTGATATGGAGAAGAGAATGTTTGTCTTATCTTTTTACTTTCGCATACAATACAACACCACATACCTGGTTATTCACCGTATGAGCTCATTTATTGGAAACTGCCCTGCTTACCGACTGATACATTTATTAATAAAACAACATCATATAGTGGGTCTACCCGAACGGGCACACACGTGAGGGCACACGCCTTTGTCGGACGCATGCAAATTACAGAGAAATCCTGCAAATATTTTATTTGTCGTTTAAATTTAATTGTTTCTTTAAAGTATTAAAATGATTTACTCGGTTCGTCACCTAACCTAACCTATGACAATCACACTTAGTAGATATGGCCTCATCCCATCTCGGCACAATTCAAACTTACCTACGTACAAAAAAGTACAGCTCAGGTTTTTTCATACTACTATCCAAAAAAACTATCTAATGCGGACGAAGTCGCGGGTAAAAGCTAGTAAACCAATAAATTAGATTTATATATCGGCGATTTAGTACTATTAAAATTAGGAAATAGAAAGAAAAATCAGGCACCTTATATTGGTCCATACAAAATAGTAGAAAGAAAAGGAGTCAATTGAGTAATTGACAAAAATGAAATGGAGTAAATAAGGAAGTACACAATAACTTGCTTAAGCCTTATAAACCAAATGAATATGTATAAAAACAAAACAAAAAAAAATTTAACCATAATAATAATTAAAATTTATGTAAATATTATATATTTTATCACTGAACAAAAATCTTAATTTTATAACAAAAATACAAACAGCTTATCAAAATAACAAATTTTAGCTTGTAAAACTATATTAATCAAAATGTATGTAATACAATAATTTCCAAAATATAATTTTACCACTAAAATTTTTCTTAAGGGTGAGGGTATAGTGTATCCACATATGCGCCGCCACTGCCCATTCAATAAATGAGTAACAAAACATGTGAAATGCAAATCGAGTATGTTAGTCATATCATAAGATCAACGATCGATTGCATTGATTGTCACTCAATAGTAATAAGATGCTTATTAATATAATTTAACAAATAGAATGATTTTGAATATGAAATTCAACGTATGTATGTATATAAGCAAGATAGGAAACAAGTTAGTATAACAGTTAAGACAATAGTATTTAAGAAATGAATTCAATGAAAATAAAACAGAGTCAAAAGAACATTCATATTGATCTTTTACTTTCAACCTTGGGGCGAGCTAACTCGCCCTAACGTTTTAGTGTGGTGCACTTACACCAACAATAGCGCAATAGCTTTTAACACACTTCAAAAGTCAATGATTCTGATTTATTCCACGTTACGTGTAACAGCCATACAGCGAATTTATTCGTAGTTTACCGAGTAGATTACCTGATGTAAACTACGCGTACTTAATCGGGTAAACTACACTCCTGATTTGTTTCATTTACTACATATGCATATTTGTTACGTATGCTACCTACACCCAAAAAAGAATTTAAAAAAATGGACGAGTGAAAAACACTGAACGGCATAGGTACCAAATATTTTGCGTAAATAAGATAAATCAAAGAAATCGAAGCTTAATAAAAGAAAAATGAAAATTTAATATTATATTATATATATATATATATTATATATTATAATATACATATATTATATGTTTTATTCCTGTCATTCATTTAAAGAGTATATTGAATGTAGATATGTTTTTATGAATGTTCTTGGTACAGCGGATTTTGGGTAAACGACGAAGAACCACTGCGAGAAAACCGTCTCTATTGCTGCAGATGATGCTGGAATGCTCAATAAACCTATAGCATACTTCGATATATCAGGATGATGCCTGAATGCCAAGATCCAATATATGTCTTTGGCAGCAAAACACCCTTGCCTGCGCCAATATCACCATCACCACTTTCGCTTAGCTTTTTATTTAAGGCAGCAAAAATTCGTTGACCTTTAATAAATTTGTCATAATCGTTTAGTTCTAGAGTCGAGAATATTTCAATGAAATGCAGTGTAATCTCGTTTTGCTGCGATGTTGATAAATGTTTGCCAAGATAGCTTGGATCCAGGAAATATGCTGCTAATGCATTCCCCTATTGGCTGAATGAAATTGTCATTAAATAATAACTGCTCCAGTTTTGGGGGCTTTTTTTTCAGCATATGTACAAAAAAAAATTGATATTGTGCAAAAAATTTGCGAACTGTCCCTGTAAGTGCACCAGCGTACACTATTGGTAAACGTTCTCTTTTTTCCCCAGATTCTATTTTTTTTTCAGGCCAGAGTGACTTTTAAAAAAACGTTGTATTTTAACAACCTCTTCATTGAGTTTTTTGTTGGCAATAACGTGGATTAAATCAGAATCATTACCTTTAAGCAGGCGTCCAATTTTCAACATGTTTCTGGCATTATCTGAAATAACACCGTATATGGTGTTGTTGTATTTCTCCTTGCAGATTTTGAAAGACTGCTCGCATACTTGCGCTAATTTTTTCCCGGTTTCACTTATATTTGTGAAGTCAAAGGATATAACGAATATTTTTTGACTGTTTATTGTTCTCATTATTGTCAGAACATTGTGACTGTTATTGCTTCTGTTCTTCCAGCCATCAAGCACTAACACTCCTTCTGTTTCTGTTTGGACGAAAGCTTCCTTGACTTCCAAATATACTGTACAAGGTGCCTTTCAGCCAAATTTTTTCTTGATGGAGGCTTATATGATGGTCGTAACAGCCTTAACAATGCTAAGAACTAATCCTACTATAGCACAGAGAAAGGTATGTTGCACGCCTAAAAAAAACTTTGCCAAAGCAATGTCAATTTTGTGTGACTCCTTTTCGTCTATGCATTCAATAAAATTGGTTATTTTCGCAGCTTTTGCTGGCTTCATTTTAATGTTTGTTTTTGAATTGGGACTCCTTAACTCTTTCCTAGAGGTTGAAAGTTTTTTGAACAATAATGATGATGATGTTGTACTTGCCGATGTGGTGTAAAAATAGGGTGGAATGATGCTGACCATGACGATGTGCATGTGGTATTTATTGTAGTTATTGATGATAAAGTCGTTTCCACCGTTATAGTTGTTGGCAGAAGTGGTAGAATAGTGTTTTTGTCTAAATCCATTGTAAAACTAACTTCTGCTATTTCTATACCTTTGTTGGAACTTAAGGTACGCTGAAGGATCTAAGAACAAAAGAAGATTTTGTGTAGAGAAATATGGGTTTGTTATTCGTGAAAAATGGGAAATGTTTAAAAGCTGGACTTTATGAAATTCATTATTGTACCCAAAACGTAGAATCTTGTCTTGACAAACTATTAAAGGTTTAAAAAAATTCCCCCATAGGCAATTTTGCAATCATTTGAAGTGTTCACAACACTGACAACTTTTGAGGATATTTCTGTTGATGCTTGCAATGACGTGGACTCAGGTTCCATATCAATGGAATTGGATATGTCCAGCGACTCCATGCTGGTGGAGTTCGTTGATTCATCTGACACCAAAATAGTGCTAATTATGATTTGGAAGACAAACCCGCCTGAAAGTTTTTATTTAAATTGATGGAGATTAGATTTCTCAGGACTGGACTTAAATCTTTAACTTAGATTCTATTTTCATAACTCGAAGAAACAATTTTAAAACTTTAGTAGAGTATATTTATCTGTAGGCTTGAAGCCTAGATCTTGTAGTATTCTGAAGAATATTAGCGCGTTCGTCTCAAAGCGCTCCTATTCTGTCACTTCCTAATTTTACAGGAGTAAAACCTCCTTCGCACCAGTACTTACGGAACTTTCTTCCTTCAGCTAAATTTGGCATTATAAAGGGTTGGGCATAAAAACCTGACACATTTAAAGGACCCCTAGCTCAGCCGAATCAAAACATTACGAGGTCGGGATTGAAGCAAATAAAAGTAAACAGTACGATTCAGCTTATGTCTCCGCTTCAACTGTGGTACCAAAAACGACCGTAGCATCTCGACATAGCGCTCTGTATTCACGGCCGAACGGAGATGACTTTTCTGTAAAGCACTCCTAACTCGATCAACGTTTTCTGGTGTACGCACCGTGATCGGACGCCCGGTTGGTTTATTTTATCAGCCCGGGCCGTTTCCCAAAAGTTTTTAACCCATAGCTTAACCGTATTCCGCGACGGGACCGGATCACGAGGATTCAATTCGTATTTTTTTACAAAATTCGCGAATAACAGCAATGTAAGAATTTGTAATGAAAAATCGCTCGTAAACGAACGCACGCTGCGGAGCAGTCCACTTCTCCATGTTGACACTGAACAACTAAAAAAAATAAACCTTCAACCGTCTACTTTCCGTTCTCGCAACCACGAATATCTCGCGTCTCGGTAGGGCGGAGCCAGGGGTCCTTAAAATGTGTCAGGTTTTTATGCCCAACCCTGTACACTTCGATTTGTTTTTATTTATGTTTCAATTTCACTTTCTAGAATCATATACTTTATTTAAGCAATATATGTATTTTATAATTTCCTATTTATAAAGATTTATGAAGAAGGAGATAACATACCTAATTTCGCGACGAAACATTAAATAGAAAGCAAGCAACTCACAAAGTGACCAGCGAGGAGCAACCACAGTTTCTTTTTCATTTAATTTACAGTTTTCAATATTTGACTTGATATTTCAAACTACATTCCAATATTTAACTACGTTCACTACATTTAACAACATTAACTAACTCATTTGTATAGCACACGTAACAAATGTATTAAATATATCCTTAAATCAGTTTTTAAATAATAACTTTGCCCTTAGTTTTAAGAACTATTTTCAATCACAATAACTGCAGGAAATATTGCTACTGCCAAAAGATCATCTCTGGCCACAGAAAATCTTTCTTTTATGTTACAAAAATGAAGATCTGTTTTTTTCCATATCAAGACTTTATGAAATTTTGAAAATTGTCTTACTAATTATGTTTTATGCTAGTACTAGTAGCATGATGGTTAGTGCGTTGGACTGTCATGCCAGAGGTCTTAGGTTTGATCCTTGCCTGTGCCATCTAAAGTTTTTCAAGGGTACTGCCTCTTGCGAGGAATTGACAATTCCTCCAAGAATAATTCTTGTCATGAAAAGTGCTTTCTCAAATTAGCCGTTCAGATTCAGCTTTAAACTGTAGGTCTCTTCCATCCCTGACAACATTACTCGCATACAGGAATGGTTGAGAGTTGTTTGTTAGTCACTAGGCCCTAGTTCTCAACGGACTGTTGAGCCACCTAATTTATTTATTATTAATTATGTTTTATGAGATACACAATATTTATTTCAAAGCATTGTTTTTATTTTTTTGTACTACCAACTCAATAAATTGTTTGGTTTTTCTGAAATTTTGTCGCTATACCATATATTTAGTTAGGTGTTTTAACCAAGCGAAAACCTCGGCAAACACTCTTTCAGGTGCTGCCTGGCCCGAATGTTTAAGCCATGAAGACTTGTGTACATTGAAATCGGCCGTAACAAAGGTTTTAGTGCGATGATTTGACGAAACAATCCTTTTCAGACAAAGCATACAATTCAAGAGATGTTGATACTTAGTCTAGATAAGGGCTTCCATATAGGAAGCGATAGTAAATGATGCCCTAATTAACGGAAGATTTAAACCACAAATTGTGCAAATTGAATTTTTGTGAATTTTTGTTTTTGTTATGTTGTTTGTGATTGATTACTTTTTAGGTTATTTTCTGTATTTATGCAAAATTGAAAGGTCATTGATGATTAATATTCTTATTATTGTTTTCTGGGTTATTATATGGACATACATTTTTATTATTATTAAATTGGTATTACGACTAGACGTAAGCCCCTGTTAATGCTACACATCTTTTATATATATATATATATATATCGTTATATAAATATGGATTGTTATATTATGAATTTAATATTATTTATTATATTATTATTATAATTACAATTGTTGTTACAATTATTAGATTATTAAAATGAAGTTTATTAGTATTAATTCTTATTAAGTACCTACTAAATTGATCTTAGTAGTAAACACTTTGATTAACTTAATTCTCTCATTTATACATAATTTAACGAAAGATGAACTAAAATATTAGATGAGAAAAACTTAGAAAAAGAGATCGTTGAAGTAGCCACTGACAGACGGACGCATCTGAGCAGCAAGTTAAACTTAAATTATATAGAAATTTTCAAAGTAAAGCTAAAAGTTGTGTTTTAGCTATAACTCGTGAAAACTATCATATCCCAACATAAAATTCATCATCATACAAAGTTTTAAAGTTTATTTATTAAAATTAATATATCGGGTGATTTTTTAAGAGCTTGAGAACTTTTTTTTAAAAAAAAATGCATAAAATTTGCAAAATCTCATCGATTCTTTATTTGAAACGTTAGATTGGTCCATGACATTTACTTTTTGAAGATAATTTCATTTAAATGTTGACCGCGGCTGCGTCTTAGGTGGTCCATTCGGAAAGTCCAATTTTGGGTAACTTTTTCGAGCATTTCGGCCGGAATAGCCCGAATTTCTTCGGAAATGTTGTCTTCCAAAGCTGGAATAGTTGCTGGCTTATTTTTGTAGACTTTAGACTTGACGTAGCCCCACAAAAAATAGTCTAAAGGCGTCAAATCGCATGATCTTGGTGGCCAACTTACCGGTCCATTCCTTGAGATGAATTGTTCTCCGAAGTTTTCCCTCAAAATGGCCATAGAATCGCGAGCTGCGTGGCATGTAGCGCCATCTTGTTGAAACCACATGTCAACCAAGTTCAGTTCTTCCATTTTTGGCAACAAAAAGTTTGTTTGCATTGAACGATAGCGATCGCCATTCACCGTAACGTTGCGTCCAACAGCATCTTTGAAAAAATACGGTCCAATGATTCCACCAGCGTACAAACCACACCAAACAGTGCATTTTTCGGGATGCATGGGCAGTTCTTGAACGGCTTCTGGTTGCTCTTCACTCCAAATGCGGCAATTTTGCTTATTTACGTAGCCATTCAACCAGAAATGAGCCTCATCGCTGAACAAAATTTGTCGATAAAAAAGCGCGAAACACATTTCGAACCGAACACTGATTTTGGTAATAAAATTCAATGATTTGCAAGCGTTGCTCGTTAGTAAGTCTATTCATGATGAAATGTCAAAGCATACTGAGCATCTTTCTCTTTGACACCATGTCTGAAATCCCGCGTGATCTGTCAAATACTAATGCATGAAAATCCTAACCTCAAAAAATCACCCATTATAAAAGTTTCAACAAATTGATTCTGGCGATCAATCATAATTTGCCCTACGGATTGGATGTAAAAAGATCGTGGTAAACTCTTTAAAGTGTTTAATTTAATCAACTCATATTTGCAGTGCATACGTTCGAGAGGAGGAAAAAGTCTCTGAGTCGAACATATATATGTACATATGTACGGAGGAATCTTTGTTCTTTGATTTCTTGGTGCAGTGACAAAGAAATTTAGAAAGGTCGCAACCGCAACCTTATACTTGGAACAGTCATCCAACATTCCATCTAACCAGCATTTCATCAAACCAACCAAGAAAAGAGAGTCTTGATCGATTGCTGCAGTGTAAAATCATCACTCAAATGTTGAGAAATTTGTTCTATATTGATGATGCAAATTTGTAGCAAAAAAGAAAGTTGTTCGTTGTTGCTAAACAAATTTATTAAACTTGCTGCTAGAATAACTAAACTAGTGTGGTGAATTGAAATTCATTTAAACATTGTTGCGAGATAAGTTGAGAAGTCAACATTATTCATCATTTATGTTGATAGGAAAGGTAAACAAACAGAAAGTTAAGTTGTTGCTGGTTATTTACCTAATATTTCCTGCAAAATAAACTTGTGTGTATGTTAGTTGGATGCATTAAGTTGTTGTTGAGAAGAAATTTGAATCTTTTTTTTTTATTATAAGCGCACACTCAAGGGGATATTACTACGCTTATTATGTAAAGACACAGTGTGAGCACTAGGAAAGGGAGAGAGGGTTTAAAAGGAAGTGTCGGTGCAGATTGGTTTTGAATTCCTGAATATTGCAATGACTGGAAAAAACAGAGTGTGGTAAGGCATTCCACATTCGCGTAGTACGGCTAAAGAACGAATCTCTGTACTTGACAGTTGATGAGCATTCCTAGAAGCGCGAGTATTACGGTTGAACTTTTTAAGGGGAGGAATCCAACTGGCTATTTCTCTAAAGCATAAACCGTTAAAATAACGGTAAAAGAGGGTGAGACAAGAAACTTTACGCCGATGTTCAAGCGACGTAAATGATCCTATGATGGTATTATCACCGATCAATCTAAAAGCTCTACGTTAAATACTGTCCAAGAGGCTTAAGTAAGTTGCAGGAGCACCAGCCCAGATATGGGAGTTATACTCAAGCTTTGGACGTATGTATATAAGTCTTATAGATAACAGCCAGATCAGAGGGGGAGAAAAACTTCTTGCATCGCCTTAGAAAACCCAAACATCTTGCCATCGACTTACCTTTTGTAAATCTCAATATCAACAAACAAACTTCATGCAACATAACATGTATAATAAACAAATCTTACAACAGCAACGCTTGTGACATCGATATTACTTTACAATAATTCAATCAACATGTATTTTCTTCTTTTAAGGTATGCCGGGTTATTATTTTATCGCTGAATAGAATAAATTTTGTTTTCTCTCCTGTTTCCGCTTCTACTTCTCGTTTCGCATGTGCTTGTTTATTCAACCAACGCTTTCTTAAGCATAGAAATAACCCGATGTTCACCGACTTTCATCAATGAATTTGTATGTATCTGAAAATTCACTTGCTTGTGCAAAAAACAAACAAGAGTGTTGGAAATGGAGAAATACGCATTGCGCATGTCAGGTTGAGCCTAAGCAAAGCAGTACGTTGACGCACTACACTTGATATTCATTTTCATAGATTAAACAAAAATTTGACCATTCTGTATAAGACAAAAATGTAACCCGTCTTTTATGGACTTATTGGACATTTTTCTTCATTCTCGGCGGATGAAGCTTAAGAAGTAGGGGTTGCCACTTGTGCCACAATTGCGTAGTGGAATAATTTTTGGCAGAAAGTTACTATAATTTTGGTTAAGTGGCACAAGTAGCCAAAATGAACTAGGCAAATGAGATTTTCTTCTTAAATACAGTTTACAAGCAGATTGCAGTGCAAGGTGTATAAATAAAAGTTTGAACAAAAAAATTCTTGATTGAAGATAAAAAGTTAATTAAAGTTTGAATTGGAAGTGATTTGTGAAAAGGGGTAGCATTTTGTTTAAATTTTAGTTAATCATAAGTGACAATGGCTCTTATGGGAATAGATTGCTGTTTGACAGATTTTCTGTTAGATGAAAATAATGACTTTGAGAAACTTAATTTCTTAAAGAAAAAAAGTGATAAAAATAGGACGCTCTACCCCTCCTTTGAGCTTATCTATTAAATTAGAAAGCAAAGATTTTTGTGTTTTTTTTTTCTCACAATTCTCTCCGAAATTTTTGCGAAAATTCGTGTTCTTTTCAATTTGATTCAAAATAAACAAACGGATGTTGAAATTGCAAAAAAAGAAATAGAATGTTTTGAGTCTTGGCTTGGTTCTGATTTGTTAGAGAAATTTGAATCAATTTTCGAAAGTCTAAACGGTTGCGCAGAACCGCCACGAAAAAGAAGATTACTTGAAATAGATTCAAAAACGCGCTATAAACGCCTTTTTATGGATATTAAAGATAATATTATAGGACAACTTAATATAAGATATAAATCTTTTATTAATTTAGTATTCTTAGATTTACTTAATAAATTGAAATATGATTCTTTTACAGCAACAATGCCGGATGAAGAAATATCTTCTTTCATAAATATTTTTTTTGGAATATTCGATCTTGCGGCTTCAAAAAATTAACTTAAAGTTTTGTATACAACTCAACCCCTTCGTACCCTTGAAGTTGTAGCATTTCATAAACATTTAAAGAATGATATGTTACGTGACACATTTCCACACATTTTTAATTTGAGTAGATTGTTTTTAACACATCCGATGAGTGTTGCTTCAGTTGAGGGACCTTTTTCAGCTCTCAAAAGAATACATACTTATTTAAGAAACGCCCAAGGACAAAGTAGGCTTTCCGATCTAGCATTAATTTTAGAAGAAAAGCAGCTTCTCCTTAAAATTAAAAGTAAGCCCGACTTTTAGGAAAAAAAGTTTTGAAGTTCCTTTTTTTCTTTTTGTATTCATTTTAATTTATTCAAAACATTGCGTTTTCATCTGCCAAAAAGGTTTCTTTCGAAGCCGCTTTTGTTATGCTTTAAGATCATTGAAACTTAAATATGAAATGACTTGAGGTATAACAAAATTGGCTTGAATATTCAAACTTGTAAGGCGTTATTACCAAAAATGCACTTAATCTTTTTTTATCTTACTTGTAAAAAGAATATTACTTAAAGAAAACACTTTGCCCGAAAAAAAAGTAAGTCAATTTCTGATATTCATTTCTAGTCGCTCATTTTTCTTCGAGTTACCTTTAGAAATAAGTCACGCCTCGCCACTGGGTGATACACGTCATACCGAGAATATCGGGATGTTCAGTCTCCTCAATGCTAGTGCCATCTATGGATAATGGCAAGGGGGGTATATCTCGCTTTAACGATACATGGCAGCATTGAGTTTTCGAAGCATTAAATTCCAGTTTTTTATTCCCCATTGTACAATGCTGTTTAGGTCGGAATTTAATGAGCTTATCATATTTTGTCGTTGCAGTTCCACATCCGAAGAAGAGGGATGAGATTCTGAAAACGAATATGAAAAGCTAAGAGTACTATCGTCAGCGAAACAATGTATTGGATTAGAAGTTGCAGACAGGAGATCATTAATAAAAATGAGAAAGAGTGTTCGAGATAAAACAGAGCCCTGGGTAACACCAGTATTTATTTTGTGATTTTCAGACTTGATTTCATCCAATACTACTTGTATTGAACGATCTGAAAGATCATTACTAATCCAATGAAGAAGGCATTCATGAAAGCCGAAAGCACGCATTTTCGATTAGATCACCAGTGGACCTATTGCTGCGAAAGCCGTATTGTCGGTCATTAAGAAGTTTTCGATCTTCAAGATATTTCTTGAGCTGATAATTAATCAGCGTTTCCATGACCGTGGAAAGAAAGGACGTAAGTGCAATCGGTCGGTAATCAGAAGGTGAAGAAGATTCGCCTTTTTTGGGAATGGGCTGAACAAATGCTGTTTTCCATCCACTCGGAACGAGACCTGAGGAGTAGGACAAATGAAAAAGCTTACGCAGTGGTATTGCCAGCGTTGAAGAAGGCCGCTTCAGAACAATAGCGGGGATACCATCAAGACCAGCGGATTTATGTATGTTAAGATCTTTAAGGACTCTTGCCACAGTACGAGTGCGAAAAAATATTGGCCCCATAGAATCCCTTACGCGCTCAATGACAGACGGAGTCATAACACTCACTGGCAGCGTTGAATTGGCGGCGAACAGCCTAACAAAGAGATTAGCTTTCTCTAAGGAGCTAACAAATGGAGTGTCATTGACAACGATCGTAGGAACCGAGGAAGAGGAAGAATTCCTCATGTTTTTTACGAATGACCAAAAATTTGTACTGCCTTTGGGACATTGCAGTATTTTTTGCCGTAATTTTTGGTCATGTAAAAATTTGGTCCGTCGAATATGGGCGTTGCAGGCATTCCTGGCTGGCTTGAACTTATTCCGGTTTTCCTCAGTTGGATTGGCTTTAAAACAACGGAAACTTACCTTCTTGACCTTAATAACCCCTTTACAACTCGAATCAAACCATGCGTTTTCTTTAGGCCTGATGCTTTTAGCCCTGTTCGGGATAAAAGTTCTCATTCCCAAGAGAATCAAACTTGTGATCATATCAGCGCTGGCATCAACGTCACTATCGAGGAAGCATAGTGACCAGTTAAAGATCCTGAAGTAATTGTTGAGACCGTCCCAGTTTGCTTTCTCGTATTGCCAAACAGTTCTCTCAGGAGCTCTCTCTTTAGCTGGAGGGTTTTGACGCGAGAAATTTGCTGATATGACACCATGGTCAGATGCGCCTAGAGGAGATAGAACACTAATAGTGTAATTACCAGGGTCAGAGGTAAGAAACAAGTCAAGAGTGTTTTCTTCTCGACCTACCACGTCCGATATTCGAGTGGGCTCGTTTACCAGCTGAGTTAGATGGTTCAACTCAGCGAAGATCTAAGCACACACTCCTTTGGGTGTTGTCTGGCCCGAATTTTGAAGCCATGACGAATTGTGTACATTGAAATCGCCCGTAACAACGATTCCAGTGCGAGGATAGGATGAAACAATTCTTTGGAGGGAATCAGACAAAGCATCAAATTCACGCGAAGTTGACACTCTGTCTAGATTAGGGCTTCGATAAAGGAAGCAATAGTGAATAATTTACTTATTTACGGAAAATTTAAACCACATATAATTAAAAAAGGAATTGGTGCAAAGACTATATTGTGGTAAGAGCTGATAAGCAACATCATTTCAAATGTATATGGCGAGGCCATGGTGGGAAAGCTATCCAAGCTATACCCAATACCCATGAATAAAAAATTCAGTAGGATCGGTATCTTCACCTACTTGGGTTTCACCAAAAGTGCCAAAACAGCTGGCCTGTTCAAAACAGTATGGAAGAAAGAAAGAAAATTCGCTCTAAGTCTACGAATATTACAATAATCTACCCTGAAATTAACAGCCATTGCAAATAGAAAAATATCAAAATCCAAAACAGACAAAGACTAAAAAAATTATCACTGATTTGAACCACAGAATGCTATTCGATACACGTCACTACTAGTGTTATGCCTTAGTAGTGACTAAAATCGAATCCGCCACTGTTAACGCAAAACAGTAAGAACAAAAATTGTCAATAATCCGTCGAACGACGACGTATCCTGTGTATAAATTGCATTGGTTATAAAACGCAATGCAATTTGATGCACATGCTAAGCCGTGCGACTGTTAGAGAAGAGGGGAAAGTGAAGGATGGTACTCACTGTGCTATGCTGAGCTTGGCTTATCATATTGTTTTATTGGTTGTTTTCTTTTGTAGTTGTTTTTGTTTTTAATTTACTGTTTCAGTGTTGCGTGGTTTATTGCTTTTGATGTTATTTTTTGTATCACTGACTAATATATTAGGTAGTTTTTTTTTTGTTTTGTTTCCCCAAAGAAAGTTCATGTTCACTGACAACTAAATCTATCTTAAGAGGTGACTGTATCTAAGTTGGATAGCGAGACGAGATTTTTCCAGCTCTTCTTCAAAATGCTCTCAAAGTAATAACTCCGTGGCTTAGGATAATCTTCATAAGTTGTATCAAACTTAGATACGTCCCTAAAAGCTGGAAGAAGGTCAAGGTAGTCTTTATCCCAAAAGCAGGGAAACCAACTCACTCGACCGCTCAGGATTATAGACCAATAAGTCTCTCTTCGTTTTTCCTTAAGACACTAGAGAGGATAATTGATCTACATGTTAGAGAACTTCTCAACGAAAACAATTTGTGCAACTTCCAACACGCGTACCTTAAAGGTAAATCAGTGGAGACTGCTCTGCATGAAGTAGTTTCACATATTGAGAAAAGTCTTGAACATAAAGAATATACCCTGGCAGCATTTCTCGATATCGAGGGTGCGTTCAATAACGTTAAAACGGAATCGATCAAAACTGCCTTAGTTGAAGTTGGAGTTGAATCTGTCATTGTCGATTGGATCTTCACCATGTTAAATGGCAGAATTATCAACTCTCAAATAGGAGTTAGCACTATAGAGAAAACAGTTACTAGAGGCACACCACAGGGAGGAGGAACAAAATTTTCACAAAGTTCAAAGATCAAGGAATTAGAATCGTAGCATATGCATATGACACAGTGGTTTTGGTATCAGGCAAGTTTCTTACCATTATCGAAAACATTATGGAAAATGCATCAAATGACTTATCTTCTTGGACAACTAAGAACGGTCTCGGGGTTAACCCCACCAAGACAGAGCTAGTTTTGTTTACGAACAAACGGAAACTGGAGGGCTTCAACCCTCTCAAGAACCTGAATAAGGTACAGAGACTAGCCTGTATAGGAATAACAGGGGCTCTAAGATCCACACCACAAGTTGGGTTGGAAATGATCTTGGACCTCCCGGCTCTGGATGAGTTCATAAGGTGCACGCAGCCAAAACTGCAATTCGCTTAAGAGAACTGAGACCCGGGTCAATCTTTCAAAGATATGACACGATTCCAGGACTGAGGGAGTCCACCGATTACATCTCCCCTTTACTAGATTTCGATAGGAAATTTTTTTTTTCATACCAGAAAGACAGGGTTGGGATCCTAATTTACTTATAAGTAAACAGGGTATCCCTTTCTACACTTACGGTTCAAAAATGGAATCAGGAATAGGTGCTGGACTGTTTTGCCAATCTCTAACCTCAGAGCGTCATATAAACTCCCAGCTGACTGTAGTGTCTTCCAGGCCGAGATCTTTGCCATTGGAAAAGCAACTGAATTGGCACATCACGAAAAGCTAAGCTCCTCGGAGATTACTTTTTTCGTGGACAGCCAGGCTGCTATCAAAGCCTTAGCCAGTGAGACCATAAGATCAAAAGCAGTTTTAAACTGTAAGAAGGAATTAAATAAAATCTGCCACACTAACCAGGTAAAGCTCTGCTGGGTTCCTGGACATAGCAATATAGAAGGGAATGATATAGTAGATGAACTAGCCAGGAAAGGGTCAGAAGCAGACATAAGTAGTAGCGACCATTCAGGTAGGGGGCCACTCGTCCCGATTGGGGTACTCAAGAGGAAGATAGACCTTAAACTAAAAGAGAAAATCAATAACTCCTGGAAATCCAGGGACGATTGCGTAATCTCTAGAAGTTTATGGCCTAACATAAATGAAAAGGAAACTCGGTACATTTTATCGCTTAATAAAAGGAACATTAAAATCTTGATAGGTGTACTAACAGTTCATTGCGCCATTGGCACAATGGCTAACAGGATAGGGGCATTTGCACCCGATTTTTGTAGAAGCTGTCAGAATGATGAGGAAACAGAAACCATTAAACACCTGCTCTGTGACTGTCCGAACCTCCAAACCAGCCGACTCTGTCATTTCGGAAACAGGTTTGTTGGAGAACTGGATGATCTAGCACAGGTCTCAATGGCAAACATGAGGAAATTTATAGATATCACAGGCTGGTTCGTTAACGAGCCAGTCTACGCTAATCGGCAAAATTGAGGAGCATCGATGCTTACTTTTACTTTTACAGGGGATCACAATGGACCAGCAGGCCCCCGTGTACGCAACAGCTGTGCACACCCCTTATTACCTAACCTAACCTAACCTAACCTAAGTTGGATAGCTTATTTTTGATTGCATTTTTTAAGACTGTTGTTGGAGTTGCTGTTGCTAGAGAAATTGAGGATACATTTGTTGCTAGCGTATACAAATTTGTTATACATAATAACATCATTGTTGTTGAGGTTGTTGGAAAAAATTAGTTGTTCCTGATTACTTATTAAGGTGTGCAGATTTGTTGGTGCTAAATATTTTTCATCGATTGGCATTAGATAGTAACGATGGCTGAAGAAAAGCAAAATAAAGATGAGGAAATTTAAGTCGAACGAAGAACATCATTATGCAGAAGGGAAGCACCCTCTCAGAACCCGAGCTTGAATGTCGTTTAGGGATTCTTGAATCATATTTTAAGCAAATGTTGAATGTTCAATCGTCCATTGAAAGATTTAATAACTCTGATGAAGAAAAGGCTAATGAGATTTTTCGAGAAGAGGTAGAAGAGATTTACGTTTGCACGAAAACAAAGATAATGACACTTTTATCGGATTTGAGGGGCAATACAACTGCTGCTGATCATTTAAATGCAACTTATTTTCCTGAGCAACTTCGTCCTCGGTCAAAGTTGGAACCTATAAAACTACCTACGTTTTCCGGTAAATTCTCAGAGTTTCCAGATTTTATAGGATTATTTACGAATTTGGTTCATAAGGATGGAAGCCTTGATAACCTACAAAAGTTTAATTACTTGCTGAGATATCTATCTGGATCAGTACTGGATTCTGTAAGAGACTTTAATGTTGTTAGCACAAACTATCAGAAAGCATTAGATAGATTAAAATCTCGGTTTGATAATAAGACTCTTATATTTTAAGAGCACTTTAACAGTCTGCTAGAGTTTCCAAAATTGTCTAAAATATCTGCTTCTTCCATACGACATTTGGAAGACAGTTTTAATACCCATTTTAGTGCTATGCTTGCAATAGGAGATCACAAAGATATAGCTAATTCAATTTTGATCTCCTTAGCTATGGATCGAGTTGATGAGGAAACTCAATCGAAATGGCAGGATAATATGGACTACAATAAGCTTCCAATGTGGGAAGAATTTAGTAAAGTTTCGTAAAGATCGTCGTTGTAAAAGCTTAGAAGCTAAAGAAGCTAGGATCCATAAACCAGGTAGTTCAGCTAAGTTTCAGTCAAAACCTGATCATTCGAGTTCGAAAGATAGTAAGAGGAAGCAGTTTAAGAAATTCAAGGGTACAACGTTAGCGGTGGAGCGCATGAAATGTGAATATTGCCAGTCTTTGGAGCACTTAACTGATTCTTGTCCAGATTATCTGAGCTTGCCAGTAAAAAGGAGGTTTCTGGAAGCTAAAAAACGGTTTCTTTGTATACATTGTTTGGAAAACAATCATTCTGTTCGTCGTTGTACCAAACCAAAGTGCAGCATTTGCTCGTTGCCTCATCATAAGCTGCTTCACAGTCAACAATGCGAATAACAATTCAGGCCAGGGCACGTCTAGCTCAGCTGCCTTAGTAGGTAGGTCATCTAACCAGGCAATTCTTGCCACAGCTGTTGTTTTAATTAAAGATTATCATGGAAAACTTCAACCTGTGTGTTTTGTTAGATTCCGCCTCGCAATTAAATTTCATTACCGCGAGTATGGTTCAAAGACTTAGATTGACAAAATTAAAGACAAATATACAAATAGGTAACGAAGTTACAAATGTTCGATACACCACAAAGTCAATTTGTAGATCTAGGATAGCAGAATTTGAGACCGAATTAGAGCTTCTAGTAATAAAAATATTACTAATCATCAGCCTAGTAAATCCTTTAAGGTAGATGATTGGAAAATGCCAAAAACCATTATCTTAGCTGATCCAAACTTCAATGAAGCAGCTAAGGTTGACATGTTGATAGGCGCAGATCATTTCGCCACTGGGTGATACACGTCATACCGAGAATATCGGGATGTTCAGTCTCCTCAATGCTAGTGCCATCTATGGATAATGGCAAGGGGGGTATATCTCGCTTTAACGATACATGGCAGCATTGAGTTTTCGAAGCATTAAATTCCAGTTTTTTATTCCCCATTGTACAATGCTGTTTAGGTCGGAATTTAATGAGCTTATCATATTTTGTCGTTGCAGTTCCACATCCGAAGAAGAGGGATGAGATTCTGAAAACGAATATGAAAAGCTAAGAGTACTATCGTCAGCGAAACAATGTATTGGATTAGAAGTTGCAGACAGGAGATCATTAATAAAAATGAGAAAGAGTGTTGGAGATAAAACAGAGCCCTGGGTAACACCAGTATTTATTTTGTGGTTTTCAGACTTGAACTCATCCAATACTACTTGTATTGAACGATCTGAAAGATCATTACTAATCCAATGAAGAAGGCATTCATGAAAGCCGAAAGCACGCATTTTCGATTAGATCACCAGTGGACCTATTGCTGCGAAAGCCGTATTGTCGGTCATTAAGAAGTTTTCGATCTTCAAGATATTTCTTGAGCTGATAATTAATCAGCGTTTCCATGACCGTGGAAAGAAAGGACGTAAGTGCAATCGGTCGGTAATCAGAAGGTGAAGAAGATTCGCCTTTTTTGGGAATGGGCTGAACAAATGCTGTTTTCCATCCACTCGGAACGAGACCTGAGGAGTAGGACAAATGAAAAAGCTTACGCAGTGGTATTGCCAGCGTTGAAGAAGGCCGCTTAAGAACAATAGCGGGGATACCATCAAGACCAGCGGATTTATGTATGTTAAGATCTTTAAGGACTCTTGCCACAGTACGAGTGCGAAAAAATATTGGCCCCATAGAATCCCTTACGCGCTCAATGACAGACGGAGTCATAACACTCACTGGCAGCGTTGAATTGGCGGCGAACAGCCTAACAAAGAGATTAGCTTTCTCTAAGGAGCTAACAAATGGAGTGTCATTGACAACGATCGTAGGAACCGAGGAAGAGGAAGAATTCCTCATGTTTTTTACGAATGACCAAAAATTTGTACTGCCTTTGGGACATTGCAGTATTTTTTGCCGTAATTTTTGGTCATGTAAAAATTTGGTCCGTCGAATATGGGCGTTGCAGGCATTCCTGGCTGGCTTGAACTTATTCCGGTTTTCCTCAGTTGGATTGGCTTTAAAACAACGGAAACTTACCTTCTTGACCTTAATAACCCCTTTACAACTCGAATCAAACCATGCGTTTTCTTTAGGCCTGATGCTTTTAGGCCTGTTCGGGATAAAAGTTCTCATTCCCAAGAGAATCAAACTTGTGATCATATCAGCGCTGGCATCAACGTCACTATCGAGGAAGCATAGTGACCAGTTAAAGATCCTGAAGTAATTGTTGAGACCGTCCCAGTTTGCTTTCTCGTATTGCCAAACAGTTCTCTCAGGAGCTCTCTCTTTAGCTGGAGGGTTTTGACGCGAGAAATTTGCTGATATGACACCATGGTCAGATGCGCCTAGAGGAGATAGAACACTAATAGTGTAATTACCAGGGTCAGAGGTAAGAAACAAGTCAAGAGTGTTTTCTTCTCGACCTACCACGTCCGATATTCGAGTGGGCTCGTTTACCAGCTGAGTTAGATGGTTCAACTCAGCGAAGATCTAAGCACACACTCCTTTGGGTGTTGTCTGGCCCGAATTTTGAAGCCATGACGAATTGTGTACATTGAAATCGCCACAGAATGCTATTCGATACACGTCACTACTAGTGTTATGCCTTAGTAGTGACTAAAATCGAATCCGCCACTGTTAATGCAAAACAGTAAGAAACAAAATTGTCAATAATCCGTCGAACGACGACGTATCCTGTGTATAAATTGCATTGGTTATAAAACGCAATGCAATTTGATGCACATGCTAAGCCGTGCGACTGTTAGAGAAGAGGGGAAAGTGAAGGATGGTACTCACTGTGCTATGCTGAGCTTGGCTTATCATATTGTTTTATTGGTTGTTTTCTTTTGTAGTTGTTTTTGTTTTTATTTTACTGTTTCAGTGTGGCGTGGTTTATTGCTTTTTTGATGTTATTTTTTGTATCACTGACTAATATATTAGGTAGTTTTTTTTTTGTTTTGTTTCCCCAAAGAAAGTTCATGTTCACTGACAACTAAATCTATCTTAAGAGGTGACTGTATCTAAGTTGGATAGCGAGACGAGATTTTTCCAGCTCTTCTTCAAAATGCTCTCAAAGTAATAACTCCGTGGCTTAGGATAATCTTCATAAGTTGTATCAAACTTAGATACGTCCCTAATAGCTGGAAAAAGGTCAAGGTAGTCTTTATCCCAAAAGCAGGGAAACCAACTCACTCGACCGCTCAGGATTATAGACCAATAAGTCTCTCTTCGTTTTTCCTTAAGACACTAGAGAGGATAATTGATCTACATGTTAGAGAACTTCTCAACGAAAACAATTTGTGCAACTTCCAACACGCGTACCTTAAAGGTAAATCAGTGGAGACTGCTCTGCATGAAGTAGTTTCACATATTGAGAAAAGTCTTGAACATAAAGAATATACCCTGGCAGCATTTCTCGATATCGAGGGTGCGTTCAATAACGTTAAAACGGAATCGATCAAAACTGCCTTAGTTGAAGTTGGAGTTGAATCTGTCATTGTCGATTGGATCTTCACCATGTTAAATGGCAGAATTATCAACTCTCAAATAGGAGTTAGCACTATAGAGAAAACAGTTACTAGAGGCACACCACAGGGAGGAGGAACAAAATTTTCACAAAGTTCAAAGATCAAGGAATTAGAATCGTAGCATATGCATATGACATAGTGGTTTTGGTATCAGGCAAGTTTCTTACCATTATCGAAAACATTATGGAAAATGCATCAAATGACTTATCTTCTTGGACAACTAAGAACGGTCTCGGGGTTAACCCCACCAAGACAGAGCTAGTTTTGTTTACGAACAAACGGAAACTGGAGGGCTTCAACCCTCTCAAGAACCTGAATAAGGTACAGAGACTAGCCTGTATAGGAATAACAGGGGCTCTAAGATCCACACCACAAGTTGGGTTGGAAATGATCTTGGACCTCCCGGCTCTGGATGAGTTCATAAGGTGCACGCAGCCAAAACTGCAATTCGCTTAAGAGAACTGAGACCCGGGTCAATCTTACAAAGATATGACACGATTCCAGGACTGAGGGAGTCCACCGATTACATCTCCCCTTTACTAGATTTCGATAGGAAATTTTTTTTTCATACCAGAAAGACAGGGTTGGGATCCTAATTTACTTATAAGTAAACAGGGTATCCCTTTCTACACTGACGGTTCAAAAATGGAATCAGGAATAGGTGCTGGACTGTTTTGCCAATCTCTAACCTCAGAGCGTCATATAAACTCCCAGCTGACTGTAGTGTCTTCCAGGCCGAGATCTTTGCCATTGGAAAAGCAACTGAATTGGCACATCACGAAAAGCTAAGCTCCTCGGAGATTACTTTTTTCGTGGACAGCCAGGCTGCTATCAAAGCCTTAGCCAGTGAGACCATAAGATCAAAAGCAGTTTTAAACTGTAAGAAGGAATTAAATAAAATCTGCCACACTAACCAGGTAAAGCTCTGCTGGGTTCCTGGACATAGCAATATAGAAGGGAATGATATAGTAGATGAACTAGCCAGGAAAGGGTCAGAAGCAGACATAAGTAGTAGCGACCATTCAGGTAGGGGGCCACTCGTCCCGATTGGGGTACTCAAGAGGAAGATAGACCTTAAACTAAAAGAGAAAATCAATAACTCCTGGAAATCCAGGGACGATTGCGTAATCTCTAGAAGTTTATGGCCTAACATAAATGAAAAGGAAACTCGGTACATTTTATCGCTTAATAAAAGGAACATTAAAATCTTGATAGGTGTACTAACAGTTCATTGCGCCATTGGCACAATGGCTAACAGGATAGGGGCATTTGCACCCGATTTTTGTAGGAGCTGTCAGCATGATGAGGAAACAGAAACCATTAAACACCTGCTCTGTGACTGTCCGAACCTCCAAACCAGCCGACTCTGTCATTTCGGAAACAGGTTTGTTGGAGAACTGGATGATCTAGCACAGGTCTCAATGGCAAACATGAGGAAATTTATAGATATCACAGGCTGGTTCGTTAACGAGCCAGTCTACGCTAATCGGCAAAATTGAGGAGCATCGATGCTTACTTTTACTTTTACAGGGGATCACAATGGACCAGCAGGCCCCCGTGTACGCAACAGCTGTGCACACCCCTTATTACCTAACCTAACCTAACCTAACCTAAGTTGGATAGCTTATTTTTGATTGCATTTTTTAAGACTGTTGTTGGAGTTGCTGTTGCTAGAGAAATTGAGGATACATTTGTTGCTAGCGTATACAAATTTGTTATACATAATAACATCATTGTTGTTGAGGTTGTTGGAAAAAATTAGTTGTTCCTGATTACTTATTAAGGTGTGCAGATTTGTTGGTGCTAAATATTTTTCATCGATTGGCATTAGATAGTAACGATGGCTGAAGAAAAGCAAAATAAAGATGAGGAAATTTAAGTCGAACGAAGAACATCATTATGCAGAAGGGAAGCACCCTCTCAGAACCCGAGCTTGAATGTCGTTTAGGGATTCTTGAATCATATTTTAAGCAAATGTTGAATGTTCAATCGTCCATTGAAAGATTTAATAACTCTGATGAAGAAAAGGCTAATGAGATTTTTCGAGAAGAGGTAGAAGAGATTTACGTTTGCACGAAAACAAAGATAATGACACTTTTATCGGATTTGAGGGGCAATACAACTGCTGCTGATCATTTAAATGCAACTTATTTTCCTGAGCAACTTCGTCCTCGGTCAAAGTTGGAACCTATAAAACTACCTACGTTTTCCGGTAAATTCTCAGAGTTTCCAGATTTTATAGGATTATTTACGAATTTGGTTCATAAGGATGGAAGCCTTGATAACCTACAAAAGTTTAATTACTTGCTGAGATATCTATCTGGATCAGTACTGGATTCTGTAAGAGACTTTAATGTTGTTAGCACAAACTATCAGAAAGCATTAGATAGATTAAAATCTCGGTTTGATAATAAGACTCTTATATTTTAAGAGCACTTTAACAGTCTGCTAGAGTTTCCAAAATTGTCTAAAATATCTGCTTCTTCCATACGACATTTGGAAGACAGTTTTAATACCCATTTTAGTGCTATGCTTGCAATAGGAGATCACAAAGATATAGCTAATTCAATTTTGATCTCCTTAGCTATGGATCGAGTTGATGAGGAAACTCAATCGAAATGGCAGGATAATATGGACTACAATAAGCTTCCAATGTGGGAAGAATTTAGTAAAGTTTCGTAAAGATCGTCGTTGTAAAAGCTTAGAAGCTAAAGAAGCTAGGATCCATAAACCAGGTAGTTCAGCTAAGTTTCAGTCAAAACCTGATCATTCGAGTTCGAAAGATAGTAAGAGGAAGCAGTTTAAGAAATTCAAGGGTACAACGTTAGCGGTGGAGCGCATGAAATGTGAATATTGCCAGTCTTTGGAGCACTTAACTGATTCTTGTCCAGATTATCTGAGCTTGCCAGTAAAAAGGAGGTTTCTGGAAGCTAAAAAACGGTTTCTTTGTATACATTGTTTGGAAAACAATCATTCTGTTCGTCGTTGTACCAAACCAAAGTGCAGCATTTGCTCGTTGCCTCATCATAAGCTGCTTCACAGTCAACAATGCGAATAACAATAACAATGCCTTAGTAGGTAGGTCATCTAACCAGGCAATTCTTGCCACAGCTGTTGTTTTAATTAAAGATTATCATGGAAAACTTCAACCTGTGTGTTTTGTTAGATTCCGCCTCGCAATTAAATTTCATTACCGCGAGTATGGTTCAAAGACTTAGATTGACAAAATTAAAGACAAATATACAAATAGGTAACGAAGTTACAAATGTTCGATACACCACAAAGTCAATTTGTAGATCTAGGATAGCAGAATTTGAGACCGAATTAGAGCTTCTAGTAATAAAAATATTACTAATCATCAGCCTAGTAAATCCTTTAAGGTAGATGATTGGAAAATGCCAAAAACCATTATCTTAGCTGATCCAAACTTCAATGAAGCAGCTAAGGTTGACATGTTGATAGGCGCAGATCATTTCTTTGAATTGTTATCTATTGGGAAAATCAAGTTGGAAGAGAATCTAACTCTTCAAAAGACTGTTTTTGGATGGGTTGTATCAGTCTCATATGATTTATCTGACGTATCAACCAGGACAGTTTGTCTGGTAGGAAGGGAACAGCAGTCAGAAGACGATTGTCTTCATGAACTTGTTGAAAAGTTTTGGGAAATGGCAAACTATACTCTAACTTCTGAACGGCTAAAACCTGAAGAGGAAAAATGCAAAGAACATTTTAAAAATACGACAGCTAAAAATGATAAAGGTAGATATGTTGTGAGTTTTTCGTTTAAAGAAGATCCATCGTTATTAGGAGAATCCTTTGAAATCGGAAAGAATAGATTCATGTATTTAGAAAGGACGCTTAAAAGGAACATCTTTGTGAAAGATCAATACGTGTAGTTTTTGAAAGAGTATGAGGATCTAGGACATATGACGGAGGTCAATCTCGTTGAAGCTAAAAATATGAAATACTTTTGCCCTCATCAATATGTTCTTAGACCGGACTCAACAACTACAAAACTTATAGTGGTTTTTGATTATAGTGCTAAAATTTTACGTTTTCGTTGCTACAAATTCGCACTAACAGCTGACATCTCCGAAATGTACCGGCAGTCTTACACTATTTATTCTTTTGCCGAAATGACCAAATGATTTTGTTTTATCTGTTACTTATATTAACTAATCACTAGACTTAAAAATGAAATTCACAAATAGAGTGAAAACACGTTTGTAAGAACTGTCACTCAGACAGCTGTTTACGTTTGACCCTTGGCAAGGAAAAGAGGATAGTGTACGATGGCAATAAAAAAAAGGTATTGCCACCACAGCTTAGCTCAGCAAAGGGGGTTGGTCACAATAATTAATTGACGAAAATTACTTTAATTAAAGATATGATTTTATATCAATTCAATGTATGATTTTATATCAAATTGATATAAAATCCTGTAAGTGTTGCCACACTGTGGGTAATACGGGCGCCAGCAATTTTTTTCTGAAAGCAGAAAAAAGGAAATTGCAACACGAGTTAAGAAATAAAAGATGGCGGATATTATTTTTGGATATTTAGTTTTCTTTTTATTGTTAAGGTCGGGGAAACCTTGCAAAAATAGGGGAAAAACCACGGATCTTTTCAAATAAAAAGAAGAATAATCGAAGTACAATGAATGAAAATTTAACTAGACCAAGATGGACCGTTAAGTTCTTATTCAAGGATCGAATCGAAAAATCAATAATTTGTTAAAATTGTTCAAATTAAATACAACCTTTTTTTATAGTTAAAACTCCTCGTTTCCAAAATCAAACCTCCAAATTTTGCGGAATTTTCCTCGTCTCCTCGCCTTAAATTGAAAATGTTAAGGACAAATCGCATTATTCATAATAGAAGAAGGAAGTCAAAAAAATTTTAAAAACAACTCTTAAGGATCCATCTGGTCTTTAAAAAAAAAATACTTAATCAAATTTTACTTTAAGTGAGATATACCAAAAATTCTATAAAAAATTGTAAATATCACATTTAAAAAAATTGAAACACATTCCGAAAAAAAAAATTAGGTTTCTGATAAGGAAAATCGTTGGGCATAAGCCTTTTATTTTCCAAATCGCGGTCTCGTGTAAACGCTGTAACGCCGTCCGTCTGATCTCTTTCCAAACATTCCTCTATTGTGACCTGAAACGAAACTTGGTTCTTTTTCCTTCACGAAAATGACAGAGAGAACCATATTCAGAAGGAATAGGCCGTCCCGCTCTCTCTCATTATCGTGTAGAAGGATTGAGACATTTGTCAAATCGAATATATTAAATAAAACAGAAGTGAATAAGTGGATGCAAAATGCATCGTCTTTATTAAAAATGTAAAATTAAATGTAAAAATAACTTGTTGCGTTCATTTATAACGCAACAGCAGATAGTAATGGATAAAAACGACCGTAAATACTAATGTATTGTCTGGAGAGCTCAGCGTAGGGATTCGTTAAAGGTGTACCAGTTAAATACATTAACCTATGGAACCACTTCTGCGCCTTATTTAGCTACTCGATGTTTAAAAACCTTGTCAGAAGAAGGTGCAACTAAGTTTTCGTTAGGCTCTTAGGTTTTGAATGAGGATTTTTATATGGACGACTTAATCAGTGGAGGAGATTCGCCAGAGGAAGTTGTTGGTATTTATGAAGAAGTTAGAACCCTTTTGTATAGTGCAGGCTTTGAGCTTCGAAAGTATTGGTCGAATGAAAAAACTTTGTTGGATATCGTACCAGACATAGTCCGAGAAAAGCCACTTAGAATAATGATGCAGATATTATAAAAACCTTAGGAATCAAATGGAATCCATCCTCAGATGAGTTGCAGTATGTGGTTCCAGAAATTAAGTCAAATCAGAAAATAACGAAGCGAATTATTCTCTCCGAATTGTCTACTCTATTTGACCCATTAGGGCTAGTCAACCCGGTCCTTGTTAAGGGTTAAATTTTGTTGCAAAGCCTGTGGGTAAAAAATACTGATTGGGATGAATCAGTTAAAGCGCGGATTTTTACTAAATGGGAAATCTTTCGAAATCAGTTAAAGGATTTAGAACTAGTCAAAATTCCAAGATATGTATTAAGTGTTAGGCCAAGAAAAACACAAATTCATGGATTTTCGGATGCATCTATACGTGCATATGGTTGTTGTGTTTATTTAAGGACTATTGATGAAAATGAAGTTGTTTCTTGTCACTTGATAACTGCAAAATCTAGAGTAGCTTCCATAAAAACGCAAAGTTTGCTAAGGTTGGAATTATGTGCAGCAGAAATGCTTGCGTCGTTTATTTCAAAGATGCTTCCAAATTTTTCGCACTTGGTTGAAAATATTTATCTATGGACTGATTCCGAAATAGTTTTATGTTGGCTTTCAGCACATCCTTCAAGTTGGGAGGTGTTTATAGCTAATAGAGTATCAAAGATACAAACAAGTTTACCGCAGGCTACTTGGCAGTTTGTTAATACAAAACAAAATCCTCCGGATATTGTATTTCGGGGTGTATATGCAAGTGAATTGATGGACAGCATATGGTTTCGGGTCCAGAATTCCTTAAATCTTCAGAAGAAGTGTGGCAACAAAAAGATTTTTTCGTGAACGGAAAAGATACTCCTGGAAAACGGAGATGTAACGCAGTTCTTTAGACAAAAATTATAGATGACCATTTTGAAAATTATTACTTGCGTTTTAAAAGCATTGACAAAATATGTCGAATATTTGCTCTGAAACTACTTGATCATCATAGTTCGCAAGAAGATGAAAAAAGATGAATCTTTCGAACCACATGAACTTCGTTATAACTCTCCTATTAGAGCCGATGAGATGGATAATGCGTTATTTAGGATTATTTGGAACATTTAACAAAAGAACTTCCAGGAGGAAATTCAAAAGCTAAAGAAAGAAGATGTGACTAGCCCTACGAGTCCCGTTAAAAATCTTAATCCTTTCCTTGACAGTGACTCATTTAAACTCCTTCAAATGGGTGGGCGTTTTCAAAATCCGAACATATGTAACTTATTCTGTTAAATTTCCAATCCTTCTTCCTAGATCCAATGCCAATCCCTTTGTTAAAAATCTTTTAACTTTTTTACATAATACAAATTATCATGCAGGTCCACAAGCCCTAGTTGGAGTAGTACGGCAGAAGTTCTGGGTGTTAGATGTACGCAAGCTTGCGAAGAAGGTCGTTAGTAATTGTTGGACCTGTTTCAAATATAATCCAAAAATGTTGGGACAAATTATGGGTAATCTTCCTACTGACATAGTGGAACCTGCAAGAGCGTTTCTGAAGACTGGTGTCGATTTTTGTGGACCGTTCCAAACGACCTACAAGCGGCGAGGACAGTGAACTTCAAAATCCTTTTTAGCCGTCTTTGTCTGTTTCGTTATGAAAGCGGTCCATCTGGAGTTTGTCTCATACTTAATTACGGAACGGTTTATTGCAGACCTTAAGCGCTTCGTGGCGAGGCGAGGTTTATGCCAAGATTTGTATTGCGATAACGGGACAAACTTTGTTGGAGCCCGTAACCAATTAGATGATTTCCGACAAAGTTTTATTAACCAGCAGACGGAAAAAAGGATTAGCGATTGATTGGTGTGCCGCAGATCGAATTCAATTCCATCATATACCTCCAATGATTCCACACTTTGGTGGGCCGTGAAGTCAGCCAAAAAACATCTGGTTCGCACCGTTGGCCAATTCTTGCTAACTTTTGAAGAATTGTCAACAGTTGTGGCTGATATAAGCATCATTCACATGAGCGCGACCAACGAACGACGAACGAATTACAAAATGTGAGTTTATATACGTTTAAAGACATATTTCCACACAAATTCTTAACAAAACGATAGCAATATAGTTTCTATTTGATTTATAATGCATACTTTTACTTTTCAATATCATATATTAATAAATTTAAGAAAACAAATTTATTCGTCGCGAAAAAAATTATAGTTTATACGAACTGTCAAACTTTATTCGCGTTCCACATTATCCACACTCGCAACGAATAAAAAAATCGCGCGTACTTAACCTAAAAAAATCGTTCTTGTTTTGGTTTCGGTGGTGAATGTCAAACTTCATTCGCGAAGAATTAAAAACTCTCATGTGAAAGAAATGTCAAAATCGACGAATATTCGTTCATTCGTTGGTCGTTGGTCGTGCTCATGTGAATATTGCTATAGAAGCCATATTGAATTTCCGGCCAATGTATATGATGTCCGATGACCCCAGTGATGAAGAAGTCCTTACACCTGGCCATTTTTTAATCGCTGGACCATTGAATGCCGTAGTCGAACCCATAGTAACTGATTACAAAATGTCTGCGATGAAGAGGTGGCGACGGCTGACTTTGATAAAGCAGCATTTTTGGAATCGATGGTCGAGGGAGTATCTGGTGGAATTACAAAAGCGAGTAAAATGGCATAACTCTTCGCAAAATGTCAAACTCAACACCGTTGTCCTCGTTGGGGATGACAGTGTACCCATACAAAACTGGCTCTTGGGAAGAGTTGCAAATTTGATTGCATCTTCAGACGGCAAGATTCGTGTTGTTGATGTCAGGACGAAAAAAGGCGTGATTCGAAGGCCAACTCATCGCATAGCACCAGTACCAGTAGATGATTGTAGAAATCCTTTAGACACTTCAAGGTGGGCAGAATGTTAATGCTACACAGCTGCTTTAAGACGATCAATTCAGTCTCAGTTTCAGTTAAGCTTTCAGTTAAACTGATATGTAAATACTTTTCAGTTCAGTTATCATTTCAGTCGTTATTTCAATTGCAGTCTGTGGTGAAATAATATTGAATAATAGTTAATAAAGTGCCGTGTTATTTGCAAAATGTCAAAGAAAAACGATAATTTGGTAGATTTTATGGATATTTATCAAACGTGTCCATATTTGTTTAAAAAGAGTGATTATTTTTATCGCAACTCTGCCAAAAAAGAGGCATCATACAATTCTTACAATGCAGTTCATTAAACCATATATCTCTTTTTTACTACATCATCCTGCCATTCAACTTTATTCTTATTTATAAAATATTCGACGAACTTATATCGTGAAAGTTTTGCTTCAGTAGCAATGTTATTGTTGTTGTTTCTTGCTTGAAGGCCTTGTGTCTCAGTAACTGGATCTTTTTCATCCTCGACAATATCGGGTGAGATTGTGCAAATAACAGCATGTCAATACAACATCCACATTTTCAATTTTAAAGTTTATAGCAGATTGAAAAATGTTAAATCTATTTAATAAAATGCCAAAGGCATTCTCAACAATGCGTTCGTGCTATTGATAATCTGTAGTTGAAAACCATGATATCATAACTCAACTGCTTTTTATTGAATGGTTTCAAGAAGTTGCGTCGCAGAACAAATGCCTCATCTCCTACAAAAGCGTAAGGGGCAAATTTAAACCATCGTCAATAAGTTTTTCGTAAAATTTCATTTTTTTTTTTAAACTCCTCCATCGGAAATGCTTCTATTTGTGCCGATATCGCACATTATAAATTCGTAATTCGAGTTTACTACAGCCATGAAATTTTGTATAGTTCCAATAAAATTTTGTATAATTCCAATATAAAGGGAACCACTTTCTTTTGGTGGTCCTGACATGTTTTCCGTCTGTTCTGGAAACCTTGGGCAATTTTTCTCCATTCCACCTCATTTTCGGGAATCTGAAAAAGTGATATTCCTTAATTCAATATAATAACACAAGATAATCATAATAACCATGATTTAACTAAATAATTTTTTACTAATCTATTTCTTAACTTCCCATAGGAAGTTATTGTAATCGGTCCGATTTGTCGAATTAAAAATTTTGGCATTTCCCGACGTTTTAAGGTCCCTAGAGTCTAAATAAAAGATCTTTTGGAGTCACTAGCTGCTCCAAATATACGTCCTCACTTATTCGTAAATAGTTTGACCAATCATTTTGGTCAAACATTAAATTCCACGATTGAATCTTTGCTTCATTTTCTTCTTCTTCTAGGTTTCTTGAGCGACATTTTTGATAGATGTTTGGAAAATTAATTTTTAGTAAAAAAAATTGATGGGCATTACCACACCTTTGAAATCGAAATCCAAATCCAAATCATTTTTGCACTTCATGCTTAAAAGTTGTATGCAGTTAACAAATTTTATGCCTTAGTATTGGTTGTTATATCAAATCGAAAGTTATACCCATTTCGACCCGTACAGAGACGATTGTAAGCCAAATTAAAAAAAAAAACTCTTTTCGTTAAAAAAATTTGTATGACTTAATATTGGTTGTAATATCAAATCGAAAGTTATACCCATTTCAACCCGTACAGAGATGATTGTAAGCCAAAATAAAAAAAAGCTCTTTTCTTAAAAAGATTTAACTCTGTCGTTCAATTTTTTCACGGACGAACAAAAATTAAGCTGAAAACATCAATATTGACTGCATAAAAACAAATTAACAAGAACATCGATGTAATTCTAATAATAACATTAGACTAAAAAAGCATTAGCTTATTTAGATTTAAATAAAAACTCATTTTTTAAAACTAGTTTTCACAACCTAAGAAGGAATAGTTATCAAGTATTTTACTACTGTTATTTTAATACATATACAAAAAGTAGTCGAAGTAAAATTATTTGACTCCAAGGTTTTGCCATTAAAGTTCATAATCAAACATTTGCAACGATCTTGTCATAAGGTCATCTCTCAAGCACGCCTCGAGAAATTCTTCTACTGTAATTATGCCATCCTGATTAAGATCCAATTTCCGAAAAACTCTGTCAATCTGAAAGAAAAGATTGTATCCATAAATTTTTTTTTCAAACAGTGATATTAGTTCGTGAATAATAGCTGCATGCATATTATTATGCATACTCAATATGTATGCACATAAAAAACCAGAAGGTTCAAATAAATAAATTATGAATTCGCGTCTTAAGTCCCCAATAATCCAACGGACCCGTTCTATAGCACATTTTTAGTAATACGATAAGAAAATAATGATTGAATTAAGCCAAATTTGTTTAGTTTAAATATGTTCTTAGTTCAATTTAAAACAGGTTGTAGGATTGTAAAAAATTTGTTTAACATTATTTTGGTATTTTGATTTTTGCATAGTAATGAATAGAAAACTCTTAAAATAATACCGAGTTATATTTTGCTCCGATTCTTCTCTAATTTGCTTCGTGCAAAAAAATTTAATTTACGATTTCAGCAAACATATTGGGTGAAATGCTTTAGCTCAGTCTCAAAACTCATTATTTTGAGCTTTTGCTATCATTCCTATGCAAAATCGTTTTGAGACAAAACTCACTAAAATGTGATCGATCTCATTTTGGAGATCTATCTTATTTGAGACAATTCCGTATGCAGAAAGAAAGCATTATCTCATTTAATAGGTTTACCCCAACGCAAATTGAAATCCCAACGAATTATTTTTTTGAAAATCGCGATACTTTTCGAGGCGGTCGATTAACAAATAAGACCAGAATAATGGTGTTTTTACGATTTTTTGGTGATCCTGCTTTCAAAGCGGTATTGGCGAAGATTTTGGAATCGATCAAAGTACAGTTTCCAGGATTATTGTCGAAGTAGCTGAGAAAATTGTAATTAGGAAAGAGGAGTGGATCAATTTCCCAATACGGTAGAGGATAAAGATGCTGCAAAAATAATTTGGCTTAGAAAATATAAATTTCCATCCTGTATTGGAGCAATTGATTGCACTCATGTGCGAATAAAGAAACCTTCAATGCATAGCGATGAATTTATAAAAAGAAAAGGTAGGTAACACAAAGCTTTAGTGATTTTAAAATTATTTATATTTTTTTTAGGTTTTCACTCAATAAATATTCAAGCGACATGTGACGGAGCAGAAATGTTTACAAGTGTGGACATTTCATGGCCAGGATCGGTGCACGATTCGAGAATCTTTAAGAATTCGGATATTTACCAGACTCTCCTTGAAAGTTCAACAAGTTTACTAATTGGCGACGAAGGCTATGGACTAACTCCATTTTCAATGACTTTCAATGACAGTACAAATTAAGAGTGGCAACACGTAACGCCCCAAAAGTTATTTTAGCGTGTTTTATTTTACATAACATTTCAAAAGCATTCCAGAATGCCGATGAAAATACGAATGAAAATGATCAAGAGGAAGCTGCAATGGAAATAGAAGAACAATACCTCTCTCATCTCTTTCCCTCGAATAATACTTCCAGGATAGATATTTTGCTCAGAGAGGGTGGTCAGAGAAAAAGAAATGAAATTGCGATGATTTTGCTTAATCAAAATGGTTAACAGTTATTCATTAATCATAATATTTAAAAATAAAATGAAAAAATAATCTACTTTTTTAAGAGTTTTATTTAAAAATCTAAAAGCACGTTTTGATTAAAAATTTACAAAAGAAATTTCATGTTCTCAAGTCTTGCTTTCCAGAGTTTTTAATTTTTTAGTTAAGACTAAATTTTGCTTCAGCAAAACAAGTCTTTGCAAATCTGTTTGAGAAAGCTCCCTTGTCTCCTCCGTCTCGTACTGATTTAAAATTGAATTTAAATTATTTGGGTGCTTTCTTTTTCGAGACAAATTCTTCAAAATTTCCGTTGGGCTTGCAACGGAATTAGAGGATTCGTCTCAATTAACGTGCGCCTTTTCCGCTCCTGTACATAATATTAAAAATGTATTAACATAAATTAAATAAATGCTCGCTCTTACCTTTCATCCAGCCTGTTTAGAACGGGATTCGAATTTTCAGGGCCTCCGTTGAATAAATCCCATAACTCTTTTTCCCATTGCTTGAGTTTATTTTTTTTTGTTCCCAGTTTTGTTTTTGTCGCATTTGTCTTTAAGTCTAGTTTTAATGTTTGTTATTTTTTTTAGATATTTGCTTTATTTCAATGTTTTTTCCAAATTTTTTTTTCGAATTCCGCCTTAAACCCTATTGGTGCGCTTTTTTTCTTTTTTTTTTTAAATCCGGAACTTGGCTTTTTGTCAAAAGAATAGTATTTTTCTTAATAAAATTAATAAGAAAACTATTAACATCTTCGTTCTTATCCGCTACGCTTTCACTATCACTACTTTCACATGAAGAAGTCATTTTAGAAATGAAGGTTATTTTGAGACAGAGATAGTGAGATGAGTCAAACCTCTTGCATACCAAAATGAGCTTTGTCTCATTGCAAATTCTCAATCTCATAAGCGCAATGCATGCGGCGTGGATTGCATAGGCCATACGCAATTGTAGCCTAAGCTTATAGGCTTTTCACACCAAGTCCAAAACCCGGTTTTCGCGAAATTATCGGTTTTCGCCGAAAACCTACATAAAAGTTTTCCCATACATTTTTGGTAAACCACAAGTTTTCGTAAACCACAAGTTTTATATAAAACCTCTCGAAAACTAGTTGGAATTCAAAGTTGAACAAAACAAACAAACCTTTCGGAACATTCAGCGCTCAAATTAATGTAAACAAAACAGCTGATGGCTGCTGTCAAAACAAATATTTCATTTTGAAATAAATTTGATCGTGGTAAGTAATATTATTTATACAATTTCCTTACGAAATAAGAATTATTGCTTTTTTATTATTTATTTATTATTTTTTTATTTTCAGAATATGGACAATTTGCCAACGTCGAGAATAAAAGCCCCGGTGACTATTTGCGGAACTGGCGATTCTTTTATGATCCTCCAGAGTTTCAAACGCTCTTTGTTCCAATTCGTCGCCACAAATATGTTCGACGCTTTCGCTTTCTACCTGGAGAAAGACTTTTCGGTAACTCCGTGCAATCAATCACAAGGGGTTGGGAGATATGAGAAGGGCGATAAGTTCATTTGCGGAGGAGAATAAGTATGAAAGGAAATTTCACAATGTGGAATCGTTGTTCCAGTGAATAAAAACACAACAGTTTTTTTTTTTTTTTTTTATTTTTTTTTTTTATTTACCAATTCATTTTTATTAATTCATTCTTAAGACTATCTTAAAGCTAGACAAAAATTCATAAAACTAGCCTAATTATCCATAACTTATTACTAACTTACTGGTCCCATACGGACACTCTAAGTTAAACTATAATACTTAATACTAATGCCTTTCGGCCCTAAGATCTATTTTACTTCAATTAAATTTTATTTATTTTGTATTTATTAGAAAATTTGAAAAAACTAATATCAATATCCTTTTTTATTTTTACTTAAAACTACTTAAAATAAGGTCCTTAATATAAAACTTAAAGCTAACTAAAACTACCTATTCTACCTATAAACTACTTAAAACTAGAACAACCACAGCAGCAAATCTAACTAACATTTTTTGTTTTTCCATATTTTGGTCTTTTTTTTTTTTTTCTTATTCCATGTTTTTTTTAATTTTTTTTTTTAATTATTTTTTTGTGTTTTTTTTGTGTTTTTTTGTGTTTTTTGTGTTTTTTTTTTTTTTTGTATTTTTTTTTGTGCTACCATGCCTATTCTACTTAAAACTAAACCCTAAAACTATAAAACAAGTATGTAAGCCGGCCAAGGCTTTAAACCCCATCCCGACTACCCACTATCAAGTGCCGATTGAAGCCACCAAAACTGGTTCTCCTGCTTCACCCTATCAGTTCGGTCCCGTTCGGACACAGCCCTACTGAACCGAAGGAGCTCTGCTCCGCCTTGTGCCATGACGTCCCGATTGTACAGGAGTCGCCTATCCACGGTTCGTCGTCTGACGTGGTAGATTAACGGAACTGCCAATCTATCCTGTATCAGACCGCATCTATCTAAAAAGAGGAATGCCTCTGGTGGAATGAAGCCGCTCAAGCGTGCACTCTCAAAATACTCGTTGTTCGGATAGAACGCCCCAAAAATTAAATTATTGGTCGAAGACATAGCTCTTGCAATGTGACCTCGAACGAGTTTTATCACGAAATTGTCAATTCTGTTGATTCGAGCCCCGTTGTATAGGACCTCGTTGGAATAGTAATGCACGTAAGAAGATTCGGCTGTTCGATATAAGCCGGTACAGCGTCGTAAACACTGCCGCTCGAACACCCGAAACTTCTCCATCTGGGAAGGGGCAACGTTGAACCACACAGGACAACCATAAACGATCATCGGCCGTATGAGGGCCATGTAGCAAATTACCTTCACTCTGGGGTCAAGCCGACTGCTAAAAAACAGCCGTTTCGTCAGAGCGAAGGCTCCTCTGGCCCTGGTCAGAGCAGCATTTATATGTCTGTCGAAATACAAATACTGATCTAACCAGATACCGAGGTACTTCACTACACTTTTGCTCGCTAATGGCTGCCCGTGAAGATCAACGATGACCATCTTGCGCCAATTCTTGCATGTATCCCTCGTGGCCCCAGCCAACGGAGTCCGGAACAGAATTGTCTCCGACTTTTGGACATTTATTTTCAGTTTCCAGTCGTCGCAATATCGCTGAATCTTGTCGAAATCACGCTGCAAGAGAATTCTAATAACCTCAACCTTTCGGGCCGTTCTGTACGCAATAAGATCGTCGGCGTACGCAATTGCCTTTGTAAGACTACCTATCAGATCGCTGGTGTAAATGCTGAAGAGAATCGGCGAATTCACCGCTCCCTGTTGAAGACCATTTTTAATTAAGAATGTTGTGGTAGAAGTTACATTGCCACTTTTGACAACAAACTTTCTACCGTTAAGCATATCATAAAGTATATACAACAATGGCTTGCTTATGCCAAGCCTTCTCAGTTTTAGGTAAAGACCCTCTAACCATACGGTGTCAAAGGCCTTTTCCAAATCAACCAAAACAGCACCTGTGCATTGTTGTTTTGTTTTATTCCATTGGATATCAGAAACGAGTTTAGACGCAGCATGAATTGTGTCATGACCCGCCTTGAACCCGAACTGTTTATCCGGAATTATTTTGTTGTCCGCAGCCCACTTAGTCAGAGCCCTATTGATGATCTTTTCGAAAACTTTGCTGATGCTCGGAAGAAGACTTATCGACCGAAGATTTGACGGGTTGGAGTTGTCCTTTCCCTTTTTCGGGAGAGGATGAACCACAGCGGTCTTCCAATGCACTGGATAATATGCATTATTCAGTGCATTATTGAAGAGTGTGGTGTAAATGTCAATTGCCTCCATCGGTAAATGTCTTAGTACAACGTTGGATATACCATCGACACCTGCTGACTTTTTATTTTTTATTGAGTTGAAGATGAGCTGAAGCTCAACCTTCGTCACTAACAAGGGACTTGGTCCCGTTTGCAACAACAGTGGGCTATCGCACCTTGATTGTCAGCGATGCCAACATCAAGAAGATCCTCAGTGCTTTGGACAAGCCAGGCGAGTCCTCAAAGAAAGAAGCCAAAGAGATAGTCATGGAGAAATTGCAGCCCATAATTACAGCTTCAGTGATCGCTCTTGATGAGTGTGGTTTTGGTACGAATCTGGAACTAGGAATTGACCTTTTCTGCTCTACCTACACGAAATCGTTCAGAATCTTCTCAACCCCGCCTATAAGTTGCTCGGACGGCCACAATATAATATGGCGATTCTGAAGGCACATTTGGCCAACAAAAGCAATTGCCATAAGCTCAGTATTTTGGATTGAACTTGTTGTGAAAGAAGAAGAAAATGTTTTAAATAAAATGAATTTTTATTCTAACCGTTTGGTTTGTTGTTGATTCTATGATATATTTTCTAGACAATTAGCGTCTCCTTAGTGAATTGTTAGGACTGGTTGAAGTGAACAAAGAGGATAGCTGCAGCCAAGCGAGTTTGTAGTTCTTGTTGGTTCATGTCGTGAGCCCATTCCACCCGTCCCCAGAACTTCAGTTGAAACTCTTCTTCGAGACGAGCTAGTCTTACGGCCTTGTCTGCGCTGATATGCTGCTTTATCACAGCACAGGAAAGGATTATCGACTCAAGGGTGTCGACGGCAAAGAAAAATCCTTAGGAGAATGTTTGCACTTCAAGAATTTTCAAAAAATTGAATCTTGAGAGAATATATACCATATACAACATCTTCACTGTGTGAAAGGAAGCACTTGGATATTTTCATTTTATCCGCATCCGAGACGGTGGGTGGTTATATACTGGGAGTTTTTGTATGTTCGTATCGAAACGCTTGTTAAACCACTCAATGACGGGATCCCATTTGTTCTTTTGGAGCTCGTATAGATCTTTATCTTCCTGAAAATAATCTTGATAGGTAAGTACCTAAATACATAAGGCTAAAGTTTGTATCTTGCATTTCCAGATCCTTTAGTTCATTGCAGAGTATATCGAAAGTTCTGAGGCTCGTTCTGAAATGTTGTTTGAAATACTCATCATCGTTTACTTACATTTCACGTTCCCAAAAAGTGCTGGTACGTACCTGCATAAAATATTTAGATTACATAGCTTCCTATTAATTGAATTGTTATAACAAGCTAACCTTTGTCCACATATTTCTTTGTCGATTACGATTTTCAATTGCATCAATTAAAGCTTTTCTTTTCTTTCGAAGTTCCACGATTTGCAAAAGAAAACGACGTTTTTTTTATGATAGAGGCTTGAGATAATGAAAAAAAAAATTAACAAAATCTTCATATTTTGTTCAACTTTCTTTTTATGCATTAAAATCAATTTCACTTGGTTAGAATTCATTTTATTTTCACAAATAATTTGAGAAAAACAAAACTTTTTACTCACAAATTTTTTCATCAATACAAAATTTGACTGCCGGTGTCAAACAAATTCAAATGTCAAATGAAAACGTGTAAATGTTCGGTGTGAACGATTTTCGGGTTTTCGAAAACTTTTTGGCGAAAACCCGGTTTTGGGTTTGGTGTGAAAAGCCTATTACAATTAGTGACTAGTGACTTTTTACATAAGCTTAGGCCGGGCGTATGGCCTACGCAATTTAAGCTCAATTCATTAATTCTCTTATTCGTATTATTAAAAATGTGCGCTGGACTTCGGCCAAAAATCCACCTTTCTGGCTTTTTGTTAACATGTATTTATACAAAGTAAGAGTTAGAGGAAGGCCAAGTATGCTTATACTGGAATGTATGAAAACAAGGTTTTAGAATAAACTTTAATTTAACGGGTTATGAAATCCAAACGATAGACAAATCTTGTTTGAATTTATAAAAGAATGATATTTTTTCCGAACAGTAGGTAAAATTGTATCCAAAATCTCTTTTATATAATATTAAGTTAATGACTCTTGGAATACGTGTTAAATTTACCGCACCGAATTATAATGAAAAGAGAATATATATAATTTAAAAAGGTCGTTTCAAGGTATCCACCAACTATTTTAAAAAACATAATTATTTTAACAAAACACTTAAAATGTTCTTTGAAACAGAAGCAAAAGCAACTCGCAGAAGGATAATAAAATAAGTATCACAACATTACAATAATAATTAAAAAAATACATATCGATAGATAGGTATGTGGGATGAGTAGCAGGCAGGAACGTACGACCAACACAGGACGCCTTAGACAGAGCAACGATACATATTACATACACACTAACAAAACAGATACCGTAAGAGAACGCACACGAACGAACAAACACTTACGAAAGTACATAACGAACACGCAACGAATATGAGCCAACGGGACAGTAGTACATAGAACGAACAAAGAACAAAAGACAATGATCGTCCCTCTTTTCAAAATCCAGCAAAGTAGTCAAGTTAGAGTAAAATTGTATTCCGAGTTGGCCGGTCGTCGAAAAGAAAAGACTAAGGAAAAGCAAAGGGCATCAACCCAGTGCAGTGCTAAAGTGTGATCGTGACAAAATAAAGATTTAATCAAGGCTATAAAATAAAATTGCAGAAACCACGCCAGAAACAATATTCAAATTTTTCTGCGCCGTGCGTCGTCGATTAAAAAACGAACAACCGTAGATAACTGGTGTTCGAAAAAACAAAGTGTGCGCAAGTGTGTATGTGTACGTGGAAGGCGAGTGTCACGACTCACAGTTACTGAATAAAAAGCCGTGTTAAGGCGAACGAGGAGTGCCGCGTCAAGGCGAGTGAAGAGTGCCGTGTCCAGGCAAACGGAACAAAACAAACAAAGGGGAAGAGTGCCGCGTCCAGGCAGATGAGAGGAGACAACAGTTGCTGTAGCGGAATTTGTTTTTTTGTTTTACAAAATTGTATGTGGGTAAGCGAAGACCGTTGCCAATAATGTTTCTTTTGTTCATTTATGTACATTTGTAAAAGCTGGTATTTTTTTTGTTAGAGAAAAACATTTTGTTGAATTTAATTATAAAGATAAAAATAAATTAATGAATATGGAAAAGGATGAGATATTGCCTTTAACGGTAGAACTTTTAAGGGAAAGGTTGACAGAACTGAACTTACAGGCGACAGGACTGAAACGAACACTGCAGGACAGACTGCTCACCCATTTTGGGCTATCACGTGACGATGATGATAGCGATGACGACAGGAGCGGGCAAAGGGCAAGGCTAGCCGAAGTTGTGAGGGCGCGTAACTTTACCTTAAGAGATATTCAAGACTCCTTAGCCCATTTCGATGGTACTGGTTCAGTAGACATCAATCTCTGGATCCAGGAATTTGAAGAAAATGCGATAGCTGTCGACTGGGACGAGATTCAAATGTACATCTACGCGAAGCAATTGTTGAAGGGTGCAGCCAAGTTGTTTGTTAGAAGTCAGGTGCGTATCAAAAGCTGGGACGCTTTGAAGCAAGCTCTCATTAAAGAATTTGGGACAAAGTTGTCGTCGGCGGAAGTCCACCGTAGGTTGAGGACTAGGCAGAAGAAGTCAACCGAAACGTTGTTAGAATATCTCTATGGACTTTTAGAGATAGGGAAGCAAATAGAACTGGATGATGAGAGTCTCATCGAATATTTCGTCGAGGGAATACCAGATGTAAAACAGCACAAACTCATGCTGTACCAAGCAACGACAATTGAAGAGCTGAAGGTGCAGATTAGAGCGTATGAAAGAACGAGAGTTTCCCATCAGTCATTCAAACTCAAGGGGACGCTCGAACTATGCATACACTTCTGGTGGAAGCGCTCCTACCCAGGTGCCAATCAAGGACGAGAAGAAAAAATCGTGCTACCGGTGTGGAGATTCCACACATTTAGCAAGAGAATGCCAAGGAACAACAATGAAATGCTACAGATGCAACAAACCAGGGCATATAGCTCGTGAGTGCAGAACTGATTCACGACCAAGTCAGCTGCGAGCTGAGAACCAGAGTGGGCACACTTCAACAACAAGTGCTCACAACAATTCTTTGCCGGAAGCCAGAATGAACTTGGCAATCGGGACAAATCGCAGACACAGGAAGTGATTTATGTGTCCTGAGGTATGACATTTTAGCTTTGATGGAGTTTGTGGAACTCGGTAGGGAGAAATGAAATTTGGTAGGCATAGGGCAACATAGAGTTACGACAATAGGTAACGTTAGGGTGGAAGCAGAGGTAGATGGAATTCCATTAGAACTTGATTTCCATGTGGTGAAGGAAGGAGATATGCAGTATTCTGCGATAATTGGAAACGAAGTTCTTGAGTTTGTAGATTTAAATATCACAAACGAGGGTGCAGAATTTAGGCAGAAACAGAATCCAAGTGTAATACCGAATCAGTTGTGGGTTCAGGTAAATGATGAGGGTACTAGTAAAGGGGTACGTGTTAATGCGGGTGCGGTTAAAGAGGCACGAGAGGACGTTAAGGTCGTCGATCATCATGAGAACCACAGACGCAAGGAAAACGATCTGAGATCGAATGTTCTGGAACTGGAGGAGGTATTTGGGCAAATCTATTTGGCTGCGGAGCAAGGCATGTTCGCCAGGGATCTGGAGTTGAGTCACCTAGACGTCAACATACGCAAGGTGCTGTTGCCGATCATCGAAGGGTACGTTCCCGAGGGAAGAGAGTGTTCACCTGTCACGATGAAACTCGTTTTGAAGGATGATGTGCCTGTGTTTCAACCACCAAGGCGGATAGCGTATGCGGACCAAGTTCTGGTGCTCGAGCAGATTGAAGAGTGGCTGCAGCAGAAGATTATACAACCAAGTAAATCAGAATATGCATCACCGATCGTGCTGGTGGCGAATAAGAATGGTACCAAGAGGCTGTGCTGTGACTATCGGAAACTAAACGAAAAGGTCACTCGAGATAATTTCCCGATGGCACAGATGGATGAAGTGCTCGAGCGGTTAGAAGGAGCAAAGGTGTTTACAACGTTAGATCTTGTGAATGGCTTTTTCCATGTTCCGATGGATAAGGATTCCAGGAAATATACAGCGTTTGTAACACAAGATGAGCAGTACGAGTTTTTGTACGTACCGTTTGGAATTTCGAATTCGCCAGCGGTATTTGCGAGATTCATAAATGCGATATACAGGACATTAATCCAATCGCGAGTAGTCGAGGCGTACATGGATGGAAGGTATCGAAAAGCTTAAATTAGTGCTGAAAGTTGCTTCAAGGTACGGATTGTGTTTGAATTGGAAAAAATGTCAGTTCTTAAAGAGCAAGATCGAATTTCTTGGGTATATTATCGAAAATAGCACCATTAAACCGTCGATAGAGAAAACCAGAGCTGTGGCAGAGTATCCGGTACCGAGGGACCCGAAAACGCTTCAACGTTTTTTGGGCTTGACGTCCTACTTCAGAAGATTCATCGAGGGATACGCACTGGTAGCTAAGTCTTTATCTGACATGTTGCGAAAGGGGAAAAAGTTTGAAATGAACACGGAACAGCTGATAGCTTTTGATCAATTAAAAGCTGCGCTACTCAAAGCGCCCGTGCTAAGATTATTCAACCCCAAAGCTGATACAGAAATCCACGCTGACGCATGTAAATTTGGATACGGTGCCGTTTTAATGCAGAGAGACGGAGAGGACCAGATGTTTCATCCGGTACAGTATATGAGCCGAAAGACCACTAAGTCTGAAGAGCAGTTCCATTCTTACGAGTTGGAAGTTTTGGCGATTATCGAAGCGCTAAAGAAATGGCGGGTGTATGTTCTAGGTATACCGTTCAAAATCATCACCGACTGTAACGCGTTTACTCAAACGATGAAGAAGCAAGATGTTCCTCTCCGAGTTGCTCGTTGGGCGATGTTCTTACAAGAGTTCCATTATGAAATCGATCATCGGTCAGGCACGAAGATGAAGCATGTTGATGCTTTGAGCAGAGTATTTTGTTTGCTGATCGAAGATTCGCTGAGTCATTGGATTAAAGAGGCGCAGTTGACAGACGAGTGGGTAAGAGCAGTTCGGAAGATTCTTGAAAGGGAGGAGTACGAAGACTATTTTATGAAGGCGGGGATATTATACAAGGATCCCATTAAGGAACTTGTCGTGATACGCACGGTTTTGGAAAAAGAGTTAATTGGAATTGCACATCAACAAGGTCCTTTTTCCATCAAGAAAACCCAGGATTTGTTGGAGAAAACTTACTTTATTCCAGAACTCAAGAAGAGAGAGGCTAAGTAAACAGGCAGCCATATTTGGTTATCCTAGGCGAATAATATCCGATAGGAGTACAGCATAAACCTCAACGGAATTTGAGAGCTATTGCAGAGAAGAGGACATCCAACATCTACTGATCGCGACGGAAGTACCTCGAGGAAACGGCCAAGTGGAGAGAATCCACAAGATCATCGTGCCAATGCTGGCAAAGGCGTGTGTCGGGAACCCAGCCAGCTGGTACAATCATGTTCATAAACTGCAGCAAGTGATTAACAATTCACCATCCAGAAGTACGAAGTTCGCTCAGTTCCGGATCCTCACTGGTTTAGAGATGCGTACTGCCGAATGTCCGGATATGAGACGGTGGTTGGATGAGGCAGAAATTCAAGACTTGCATACCGAGAGAGACTCGATTAGAGAAGAAGTGAGCCATAACATCGAAAACATTCAACGTGAAAACAAACGGTCATTTGACAAGAATCGGATCGCTGAAGCAGAGTACGAGTTGGAAACACTAGTCGCCATTAAGCGCACGCAATTCGGTACGGGTATGAAACTCCGACCGAAATTCTTGGGACCCTACATGGTCGTGGAGAAACTAAATCACGGAAGATACAGTGTGACGAAGGTTGGCGAACATGAAGAACCAAACAAGACGACGACCATTGCGGAGAATATGAAGCCTTGGAATCGTTCATTCGGGACGAATGATCCGTCAGGATAGCCAATTGTGGGATGAGTAGCAGGCAGGAACGTACGAGCAACACAGGACGCCTTAGACAGAGCAACGATACATACACACTAACAAAACAGATACCGAAAGAGAACGCACACGAACGAACAAACACTTACGAAAGTACATAACGAACACGCAACGAATATGAGCCAACGGGACAGTAGTACATAGAACGAACAAAGAACAAAAGACAATGATCGTCCCTCTTTTCAAAATCCAGCAAAGTAGTCAAGTTAGAGTAAAATTGTATTCCGAGTTGGCCGGTCGTCGCATATTAAAATTTATAAACTACTATAATATAAAACTTATATATTATACGGAAACGAAGATAGTGTTTTCTTGTAGGAAGCAATCCTACAGGTATGTAGGTATATTGATGGATTGATAGATAGACAAATAGAAAATATTAGATAACAATTTCGTTTTGCTGCAGCAATAATAGTAGGGGAGCCCAGGGTGCTAAATCGGGATTTACTCGAGCGTCAAAGAGGTTTATTTATATACCCTAAACGTGCTGTCTCTTAATCTGACGATTATCTGGAGCGATTCGCCTAATCTGACAATGGCAAGAATTTTTTTGTATTTTGTATGGTCCACTTCAGAAAAAATAAACAAATACTTACTCCAAAAAAAAAAAACATAGAATGAAAATGGTTACAGGCCTTTACCAAGTTTTTCTTATTTGCGATTTTCGCAATTTCGAACATCAAAACACCCACTGCACTTGCCTTCTTTCGACCGATCGCAATCCCAACTTTTCTTTTTCCGGCTAAGCTTTCTTTTTTATCCAACCATCGTGAAGATCAGATCACCCACCCAAGACCGTAATATATAGGGTAGAGAAAAGTGCTTAAAAATTTGACCTAAGATTAAACTTTAAAAAAAAAAAAAAAACTAAAAGAAAACTATACTAAAAGGCAAACTTTTATTTAATTATTCAATCTGCAAGCCAATTCAAAAGGTAAAAACAAGAAAGTTATAAAAACCAAGTGATATTTCTTAAATTAATATAACTTTAACTTCTAAAATAAAGTTTTTTTTTTCATTTTAATAGGCTGTGTAGTGTGTAATACACATTTACAATATATATTTAATATATATTTTACAATATATAAAAGTACTTCTTGGCGAAGAAATTTGCGAAGCTGGTTCAATCAGAACCGCGAAAAAGTGATTAGCGATCTCTGCGTGACTGTACCTACTTGGTGTTCTGTCTAGCTTTTGATACCGTCGAGCTAGAGCCAAGGTGTGCAGAGATCGTGGCAACTCCATCGTGGGCTCGCACGTGCTCAGGCGATAACTCCCACGAGCCTCGCCAACATCACTCAACATTCCAATTGCTAAATTGAATAAGCCAACTACAAACAACGACCAAAAAAATATAAAAGAAAACCAAACAGAAAAAAAATAACCAAAAAAAAAGAAATGTATATATATATATATATATGTATATATGTATGTTGATCGAACACCATCTATACAATTATCATCATCATCGTAATAAAATATTCATCATAACCATATCATCATAAATCTAAATATCGCTTTACAAAAAAAAAACTTAAATGTCTATCGTTCAAGGTGACAAATTTTTATAAGTACATACCTAACACATCTTACATACATATATATAGATCACATCGAACATCAAAGCTGCTGTGCACATCAACTTTGGAGAGCCGGTAAGTTGTATTTCTTTTTAAATTATTTGTGTTAACTATATTGTAATTTTATCAGTGAACGAAAAATAAAATTCAAAATAAAAGATAATAAGATATAAGATCTTGAAGTTAAAATGAGAAATTCATTTTTAGAATTATCTTAAAGAAAAACATTGTTTAAAATTTTCCAAGCAATTTATTTGTTGTAATCTTTTTTTTTTTTATTTTGATCTCAAGCAATTTGTTTTTGAGTGAGAGTGAGAGACAACGAACAATCATAGTGATTTTTTTTATGAAGCGAGTTCTAATTAATTCCTTTCGCTCAATATAAAGAATGAGTGAATTAATATGAGAAAGTTAAGTTGTTCTCACTCAATCTCTACAAATTATTTGTTTACTTTTTTTATAGTGATTGCCTGCATATGAATGGCAATTAACTGAATTTTTATTGAGTCATATTTTTTTTATTTGAATTTATTATATTTTATAAATTTTGGATTTTTGTTATTTAATAAAAACTATTTAAAATGAATTATTTTTATGATTATTCGTTGATCTAATTCTTATGATGGAATAATTTACTATTTAGTGTGAAGTGAAGTGATTTAGGGATGTTTCATTTTGACGATGTAAAGGTGATTATGATTAGTTCTTAGGGAACTTCTTAAGCTTAAATTAGGGGTTATCGAGTAAATAATAGTGAGTGACTCAATAACCATGGCGTTTCTTTTAATAGAAATTGAGGGCGGGTTACACTCCGGAACCCAAAATACACCTAGGGTTCCACAACAATAGGAAAAATAAAAATTTGTTTAAATAGATTGGTTGAAAATATATCTGGTATAATCGGCATGATAGATACTGGACAATTTATTTAACGTCTCTTGTTTCGCTTAGGGAATCCTGTGGTCCTGAGGAAGTCATGAGAAACGCAGGACATCGCGAATTTTTAAATAATGACATCAAATCCGTTACACAGGTGGCGCCCAAGTGTGGGGCTTCGAATAATCTTTTTAAAATATGGTTTTATGTTAATTTAATACAACAACAATTTTATTGTGATTCAACCTTAACAATTATATTATTCGTACATTTTTCTTTACAAATATTAACGCTTTAGTCAGTGACCCAAGATACGGTCCGTTGATCAAGCTTTGCGAAGCAATGACTTGTGTTAAAAATTGTTTATACATAAGTTTGTTTAGTTAGGTCACTGACCGGGAGATTTTATGTACCTGCTACAACCACTCCGTCCGTTGCATTGATCTTATTTAAATAAAGTGTTGTTTTGGTTAATGTTATTTTAGTAAAGGAATTTCATGGATGACTGGGAGGTATTAGTCCTGTTAGTTTAATTCTTACGAACATACTAAATTATTGTTGGAAAAAAATAATAAAATTCGAACCTCACCTATAATAATTTTTTTGACAATTATACTATTTATATGCTTATTAATAACGACCTAAAGAAGTATTTAAGATATATGTTTATCATATACTTAGCTGCGTTACAAACAGTTTAGAAAAACAAGTTCTTATTTTTTTCAATCACATCGTCGTCGATATGAACATCACCACCTGTACCCTTCACAAGCACATATGATTTATTTTTATTACTCATTTTTTATATACATTTGGGTTTTTTTGGCTTTGTTTTTGCTTACGGCAAAATATTTCGAAAAATAATTTCTATTTTGCATTTTTTTTATTAATAATTTGATTTTTGCGATTGCATAGCGATCACTTCAAGTATAAGTTATTACTTTGAATACTTTTCATAGACATACATTTTTTTCAATTTATTGCTATAAAAGCAACTCTTGAGCTGAGTTTTAATAAACTTACCAAATGGCTCCACCAAGAGATAAATCAAAAGACAAATCCAAAGACAAATCTAAAGAGAAATCTTCCAAAGTTTCAGCTCGTAGTTCACGTCCACGACCTACAGACGCTAGTGGTTCGAATATGGCTTCTTCAACTAACAACGAAGCCGAAGATGAAGTTCAATCTGTTCAGGAGCAAGTACTTCCTTTGGATGGTCAAGATATTGATCCTCAAGATAAAGTTCCTCCAAATGTTTCCTTTAACGAAAGTTTACAACGATATATAACAAATATCGTAAATGCAACAATCGGTTTGAGTAGGGCAGAGGACTTACGTTCTAGAAAAGCTGAGTATGAGGAAGAGAGAGTCAAAATTAGAGAAGAAATTATTACTACAATTCGGGATACCTTAAGAGTACCTACGCCATCAGTTGAGACAGGATCCCTTCATGGTATAGCACATCCTGAAGAGAATAGTACTGTCAACCCCAACACAAGGCCAGTTGACACTCCTACACCATACCACCCGAGTGAAAACGCTCAAAACTTTTTGAGTCAAATGAATGCACTTGACTTAAATGCTCCCAGTCCCAACTTAAGTCGAAATGTATCACAAGCTAGCTCTAGTCGAGCACTGGAATTTCACAAGTGGAGTTTAAAGTTTGACAACACAGAATGACTGTTGATGATTTTCTCACTCGTTTAAAACGACTCAAGGCAAGCTACAACGCTTCTTGGGAAGATTTGTTTCTTCACTTTCATTTATTTGTCACAGGAACTGTCGAAAGTTGGTTCTGGACATTTCTTAAGACAAATCCAAACGCAAATTGGCAAAACTTAGAGTTTGCACTAATAGAACAATATAGAAGCATCGAAACCGACTCAGAACTTTCTCGTAGGATGTTCGATCGTCGGCAGGGAGTAAATGAAAGCTTCGATGATTTTTACAATGCTATTTTGGTAATGAATGCTCGCCTGCGAAACCCAAAATCGCGACGAGAACTCATTGATTTAATTAAACAGAACGTTAAGAGAAGAACTGGCGAACCTCTCATAACATTTAATACGCAAAGTTTAGCTGAAATGGTTTATGTTTGTCGGTCCATTGAAAAACATGCCAAACAGAATGAAGCTTTAAGAACAAAACCATTCCAACAAAATAGTTTCAAAAAGCAAGTAAGTGAACTCGAGAATTCATTTCAAGATGAAGATCTTTTTGATCTAAATTCATTAAACGTTTCACAAAACCAGTCAAAGTATATTTGCTGGAATTGTAAAACAAAAGGACACTCGTTTGTTCAATGTCCAAATTCTCAACGGAATTTATTCTGTTACAAATGTGGTTTGGATAATACAACCACACCAAATTGTTCGAAATGCTCGGGAAACCAAAAGCGCGGCAATCCTACGACCGGGGAGGTTTGTCATCCGAGAGAGAACCCGGAACAAAAATAAATAAAAACAAATTAAATTTTATTCAACCAGACTGTACTTCTGCACATGAGTCTGAAAAAACACCTGAATTTGACAAACAACCTGACTTACTTAAAATACCTGATGCGTCCCAAAAACAAAATTTTCAAAACACTGCTAAGACACTTGACGAAACTTCTCAAATAAAAATCCTGCAAAGAGATAACTCCGACAGGAACAAACCTCTTTTATCTTCAAGTAAGCCAGTATCACTTCACGATCGCTTACAAAATTATTATGAAGTTCGCAACAAAATATTTGGTCAGATTCCACAACACATCCAAAAACTTAGAAATCGTTTTAAAGATAAGAAAAAGATTCATCGTGAAATAAGTTCAACAACGCTCTGTAACACAGACGATCCAAGACCCTATGCTAGCGTTTCCATTTTTGGAAAGACAATGCTTGGCTTGTAAGACAGTGGTGCAAGCATCAGTTGTCTAGGATTTGGTTGCATGCAGTTGTTACAAGACTTAGGATTATCTTATATAAATTTCAATTCTAAGGTGCGTACAGCTAGTGGTCAACCCCAGCAAATCGTTGGTGAATTATCTGCCAAGCTGACATACAAAAACATTACAAAAGAAATTAAATTGTATTTAGTTCCATCTCTGGAACAATCGTTATACCTCGGTATAAACTTTTGGAAACTTTTCCAGATAGCACCGCAAATCATCTCCGAAATTTGCCCAGTTTCTCTTAGAAAATCTGATTCAAACGCTCATGAATTGTCAGCTGAGCAAGATTTTGAAATTGAAAATGTAATACGTTTATTTCCATCCTATGCCAAAGAAGGGCTTGGGCGGACAGTTTTAGAAGAGCACACGATTAACACTGGCGATACTGAGCCCATAAAACAGCGAAGTTATCCAGTGTCACCAGCTATTCAAAAGATAATGTATGAAGAGTTAGACAGAATGCTAGCTATGGATGTCATTGAGGAAAGTGAAAGTTCCTGGAGTTCTCCGGTAGTTCTGGTGCGCAAGCCAGGAAAAAATCGCTTGTGTCTGGACTCCAGGAAACTAAATAAAGTAACCAAGAACGATGCATATCCCTTCCCACATATAGAGAATCTATTAAGTCGCCAATCAGAAACGCACTTCATTAGCAGTGTCGATCTGAAAGACGCGTTCTGGCAGATTCCGCTAGCAGAATCGGCAAGGGAAAAGACAGCATTCAGCGTTCCCGGTAGACCATTGTATCACTTTAAAGTCATGCCGTTCGGACTCTGCAATGCAACCCAACGTTTATGTAGACTTATGGATAAAGTCATACCAAATGAATTGAAACAAAACATTTTTGTCTACCTAGACGATCTGCTGATTGTTTCAGGAACTTTTGAGGAACATACACAGATACTCCGAACTTTAGCTTCTCTTTTGCGCAAAGCAGGATTGACAATAAACCTCGAAAAATCAAGACTTTGTTTTAAAGAATTGAAGTATTTAGGTTACATTGTTGGAGGAGGTTGTGTTAAAACAGATCCCGACAAAGTTGCTGCCATACAAGACTTTCCGAAGCCAAAAACTCCTCGAAAAGTTCGAAGATTTTTGGGTTTATCCGGTTGGTACAGGCGTTTTGTGCCAAACTATTCCTCTCTAGCTACACCAATTACAAATACTTTAAAGAAGAGCAAGACCTTCGTCTTTACTCCGGAAGCTCTGCAAGCTTTCGATCAGTTGAATTTGGCTCTTACAACTGCTCCGGTTTTAATTAATCCGAATTTCGAAAAACCTTTTGTTATCTTATGCGACGCCTCTTTAACAGGAGTAGGATGCGTTCTTAGTCAGCTTGATGAAGAAGGTAGAGAAAAACCAATCTACTATTACTCATATAAATTGAACCAAGCACAACGTAACTACAGTGTTACAGAGCTAGAATGCTTAGCTGCAGTGTTAGGTGTAGAAAAGTTCCGTCCTTACGTTGAAGGTCATGAGTTTACCATAGTGACCGATCATTCGAGTCTTAAGTGGCTCATGAGCCAAAAAGACCTGAATGGGAGATTAGCTCGGTGGAGTTTAAGACTACAAAAGTATTCATTTGTTATAGAACACCGAAAGGGTTCTCAAAATGTGGCACCCGATGCACTATCTCGAGTGTATGCTGCAGATGAAATTGCATCCCTCAGTGCTTTAACCTCCTCCGAAGTTCTACAGGTTGATCTTGATGACCCGGCTTTTAAGTCGGATGAATATATGCAATTAATAAAAACTATAGAGAACAATTAATCCCAGCTACCAGACCTCCAAATTTCAGACAATTTTGTCTACAAGAAAGTCCGTCATTGTACAGGAGACCCTATAGAAGATGATTGCGTATGGAAGCTGTGGATACCTTCGGCACTGACTCAAAACCTTATACGATTGGCGCATGACCCCCCTCGAGCTTCGCATGGTGGGATCACCAAAACCTTATACCGTCTTCGAGAAAGATTTTATTGGCCCAATATGGCGGCTGAAGTAAAATCATTCATAGGAGAATGCATAATTTGTAAGTCTTCAAAAGGTCCAAATACCATTTTAAGACATCCAATGGGACAATCATTTGTC